>RJWT010014806.1:0-20828 GCA_004365215.1 Cuniculus paca
CTACAAATTATCCTAGCTAATAAAAATAAATGTAGGACAAATTCAGAACATCATTATTTAGCAGTTGTGGGTATTTTCGAGGAACTCCAAGAAAAGTGATTTGGAAGACCATGTGCTGTGGTAGATAAAAGAGCCTGGTTTCACAGTCATGAGGCTCGACCTAGAAAGCAGGCTTCTGCGATGGCCTTCATGAACTGTATCTGGTGTTACTCCTTGGTGACAGTGGAAAGGGGGATTTTATAAATGTTACTCAAAAGTTGATAGTTGGTAGAGAGATCATCAAACTTATCCACATAGTTTCTCCCAGAACCCCCAGATGAGATCTCAGTATGGCTAACATTGACCTCTTTCATAGTTTGTTACCCTGCATGAGAACACTAATGCACTACATTCAAATCCCAACATTACTGCCACTAAAATGCTGTAACAATGCTATAATTTTTCAAAGCCCAATGTAACAAATAACACAAACTTTTTGTATTTAAGCAACAGAAACTTATTTTCTTTCATTTTTGAAAGCCTGAAATCTGAAATCAGTATTAAGTCAAGACATCAGCAGGACAGTGTTCTTTCTAGAAGCTCCAGACACTCCATCCCTTAGATCTTTCTTCTTCTGTTGACTGTTGGAATTCTTTGCTTGGTGGCCACACCACTCCAATCTATCTCTGTCTTCACCTTTCTCCATCCTCTTCTCATCTTACTTTCTCTTCCTCTGTTTTTCTTCTTCCTCCCCTTCTCCTTCTCTCTCTCTCTCTCCCCCTCTGTGTCTCCTTTTGCCTCTCTCTTAAACTCTTATATTAATACAAGCAATTGCATATAGAGCCCATATCAATAATCTCCCCATCTCAATATCCTTAACACTATTGCATCTGCAAAAGACCTTTTTTTTTTTTTTTTGGTCATATAAGATTTCATTCACAGATTCCAGGAACTTGCTCATAGATAACTTTTTGAGGGCCATCTTTTTCTGGTTGCACCAAAAGTTTCTGGATTTTATTTTACAGATTAAAAAAAAAAACAGTCCTAAATATGACTATTTCTAGTGTGTGGTATAAAATAGTAGAAAGTATGATACATCATACATAGTACCTAGGACAGAGCTGATACACAAAGAATGAGAATTATTACCATTTACCAATAAAGCTATGATCTTTGGGGTCAGTAATGTTGAAACCACACAAGCATTGAAAATTCAAAGTGAATTATATTCAGTTCTTCCAACATAAATGTATGTTGGAAGCTCATTTTTCTTTAATGTCTGTAAGATCTTAATTTGCAACAAGATAACATTTGATTCTAGAAGTTGTCCAATTATCAGCTGTGTGTGTTTTAGAGAATTACCAAATAATTGATGCATTATTACCATTATAATTCAACTGGATTCCCCTCTAACTGCAAATGTTCGATCATTCTGCTATGTGCAACCAGGACATGCATACCTAAGCAAGGACACAATTCGTGACTTATGAACCAGCAGAAGGACAAGAATTTTCTTGAAACACTTGCTTTATAGAGCACATACCATCAGAAATAAATGTAGTATTCATTCAGTTGTTCTCCACGTTATGAGATCTGTATCCAGACTTGAGAACAACCATCATTTACAGGAAAAACTCCATTACAGACAATTGTCAAATTAAGGGTCAATGAAAAGAAAATAATAGTACTCATAAATTTTGTGAGGTGTGCATTTTCTATAGATTCACAAATACACATGGTTCCAAGGAAAATCCACATGGAAAGGGTATGCAGATCATCACAAGCCTGCACCCCTGTTTCTCTATGTGCCTGCATTTCACAGTACCATTGCATCGTGGTGATTGGAACTCAGAGAGAAAAAAATTGTCACCTGGACCCCTCCTTGAGTCCTTGGAGATGTTTGCTGAAAGCTCAGGAGTCTTCAGTAATGTGACAGTTCTGATATTTTGTCTTTGCTTTAAATATTTTTGTCATAAAGCCATACCTGTGATATTGCTGCCTAAGTTGTCAGCAGTGCTTTAAATCAACAGAACAGCCTCATAAAACCTAACAAAAAGATAGTGGTCCACTAATCTGCTGAAGGGAGACAACACACTAGATACAGTACCAGAAACTCCCTCTTTCTTTCTTTCTTTCTTTCTTTCTTTCTTTCTTTCTTTCTTTCTTTCTTTCTTTCTTTTTCTTTCTTTCTTTCTTTCTTTCTTTCTTTCTTTCTTTCTTTCTTTCTTTCTTTCTCTTTCTTTCTTTCTTTCTTTCTTTCTTTCTTTCTTCCTCTTTTTGTTTCTCTCACTTTCTTCTCTAATTTATTCTTTCTCTTCTATTTCTTTTTTTGAGTTATCCTTTTATATTTATTTCTGCAATTAAACTTGCATCTCTAGTTTTGTGATATGTTAACCTTAATTTTTTGTTAACTCTCAAAACATTAATACACGTGCCAACATACGCCTTCCTCTCTCACCATTATCTTGTATTCCACAGATATATCTAAGAGAATATATCCTACAGGGACTGGGGAGAAAAAGCAATAGAATTAAAATTTGTGCAGATATTCTTGTTCGTGTTAAAGAAAGCTTTGTCTTTTATAGGGAAGTGCAATTGTCAGCGAAAGCGACTGGCAAAATGGCGTACATGCTGGGAAGGTTCTGCATATTAACATTTGAACTATGATTCTTTGAATCTAATGAGATGGAAATACTTTATCTTTCATATTCTGCATTAACATTTCATGAAACAGATCTAAATAACTATATTTGGTGCTCAAAAACAGTCTTTATGTATTTATAGAACGAGCAACTTCCAGGTGTAATTTTAAAACAGTGTTGCTATGCAAGTCATTAGATTGATATAGTAGACTTAGTATTATTTGCATTATTCTGCTTGATTCATGACTGCAACAGCACAAATACTTCATGCGTAATAGAGAAACTTTAGAAATAGTGACATCCAGGTGGACAGAAAAATTTATACCTTTCCCACTTGAAAAATGAAAGGAAACACTGGAAACAATTTATTGCTTTTTTTCCTCCTTTACTATCCTCTATCTAGACATAAATTCAAGATACAAGAGGAGCATTTAAGGTGTAACAAAGTAATGATTTGATAGTCTTGGGGTAAGTGTCTATGTCCTGCCAGGTTAAAAGTGCCTCACAAGTTTTGCTAACTGCTATAATCGATTTACGGATAATGATGATAAAAGAAAGGATAGTTTGGGCTACAAACAAAGAACCATAAAAGTACTGCTTCCCATTCAGTAAAAGCTTTTCAGATTTGAAGCTTCCTTTGTTTGGTTTACCTTTTGGATATAGCTCTATCTGTAAGGATGTCATTAAGGGAGAAATTAAAAGAGATGAGAGATGTCAAAATTCATTTCACGAAACATTTTTCTCTCTTGAAATGGATGTTTTTCATGTTCTAGAGAGGGAAAAACATTTTGGAACTAGTTCATTTTGCTTCTCATTTATTTGAACCAAGATTTATTTCATGTAATATTTAAGCATCATGTGTTTGTCAGCTAGTATCATATAAAGTTTAATTCTGTTGTAAAGAAATCATAAGTTCGCCACCAACCTGGAAGTGAATAAATTTGGAATCCTGGGTACATGACACATTCCTTCTGTTTCTTTTCTCTAAAACAACGGTGTCTAGAAACATGCTCAGTAGTCATAAAGTTTTCCATTCAATTTACAAAGAAAAAAACCCAGAAAATATTCCAACCATAATTTTGGATTTGGATACTTGCTGCAGCAATGAATTTTAGAAGGTGACAAGTTACATAATGAGTCGGCTGTTATGCTCGCACCTGGCCCTGGAAGGTTGCCATGCCGTGAGGAGAGAATGCAGCTCACTGGCCCTGGTGAACAACAGGTTAGTGCCACCTTTACACACTTGACAAGCTGCTCTTGTTATTAGAGCAATAGATTTGGCTGTTCCAGTTGTATATGCTATTGTTTATTCTCTCATAGCTTTTTCACTATATACAATGTTTGTCTCAGATACGCAAGAGTACTTGGGCATTGCTTTTATTTAAAAACTTATACATGGAGTGATTATTGAGCATTCAGTTATAGCTGAATTGTAAATGGTTGGGATCTGACTTTAATTGAGTTCAATGTAAATCAATAGAGTTTCCAATATGGGAAATACAGCAAGCTGACGTTCAATGCTGAATGACTAGCTAAGCGACTACTATTAGAACTCATGCCTAAATCAATAAGTAGAATTATATTTCTTTCTTTCTTTTTTTTTTCTTTTTGCTAGATCCATTTTGCATCTGGAACTGAGTCACTTGCTACAGTCTGTTGACGTGAAGACATGTATTATTTTGCGAACCTGTAGATTGCAGGCCAGATAGAAACACTTGAAGTGCAAAATGATGAACAGAAGAGCTCAGGAATTTTTTTAAAATCTGGAGTATGCGTAAGGAGATGGTGGACATAAACATGGGCTCCTAGGTGTTCCAATTGTACTGCACAGTGGCAAGAGGAGAAAATTAATCCATAATGTCATGATTACAAAGCATCACTGCAGGGAGGTTTAAGCTTCAAGGAGAAGATAACCAGACAAACCAGTTCTTAAGAGGGTGGCTGATTGGCTGTTTTGCTAAAGATAAATGTTTCCTCTTCCAAATATTCTGGGGGAAAAAAGTAGACTAATAGCGAGAAGTGTAGTGATTTGCACATTATCCAAGCCATTGAGTTATTCCTGCCTGTCCTCATTCTGGTTCTTGATTTGCAGGCCAGCTCTGCTCTGCAGCTGGAGCAAATTATATCAGCAGAAGTGCTGATGTGACCACAAGTTGACAAAAGGACATGATTTCTAGTAGCAAAAAAGCAACTAGATTTTATGAAATTGTATCTAATAATGTTGTTTAACTCATGGATCCTGCATCTGACGCCTGCTTTTTATCCAGTCCTTTCAGCGGCCTTTTGTTAACAGTCACTCAGAAGAGGAAATAAAATGTAGCCATTGAAATAAAAATTGCTCTACTCTTTTTAATAGCTCAGCTGCAGGCTCTATTGTTTTATTTAATGGATTGTATAACTGAAGTCTCTCCTCCTGATGATTCCCATTTGGCTTCTGAGTCCCAAAACTCTGTCAGAATCTTGGGGGTTCCAGAAGGTGTCTGATGTATCGCTTGTTCAGAATACAAGTAGATAGTAAGAGCAATAATGTTCTTTAAAATGCAATTCCTGCAACTGATTCATAGTACTACGAGCAAAACACGGAGCTTTCTTTTCTCATCCAAACAAAGCAGGATTAGACAGTGCCTAGACTCAACAACTCTAGTTCAGGATACACTGGAAGTTTCTTTGATTTAAATACACAGAGACAAGAAAGCCTGGAGGCAGTAGGAAGGGTAAGAAGAAAATAGAAGGACTGCAATAAATAATTGTTTTGATTTCATAAGCAATATGCTGTCTTCTAAGGCAAAGAGGTTTTCTGAGCTTTAGGGTCTGCTGCAGGTCTCTCTCCTTCTGTCTATGCATCGCAGATCCGGAAAGTGAACCTGTGAATCATTGGGTTTGGTTTATTGTCATCCTAAACAGTGCCACATGGATATTATACTTGGAAATGTTTAATAATTTTAGGTTCTTTGAAAAATTTAAAATGTGTCAGGTTTCTGTAGGAAGCATTACAGGTGACTTAAAAGTATATATTTTGCCTTTGCTTTTCTAAGATAAATTTCATTATGTGTATATTCAAAAGATCAAAGATATAAAAATTCCCTCCCATGTAAGAAAGGTGCTATAAAATATCAAGAAAAGGATCAGCCCTCTGATTTACCCTTAGTAATGTATCAAACATGAATGAAATGCAAAGTATATATTTGACTCAAATAAACTGTTAAGCTATGGTTGTTGAAGGATCCTGCAAAAAGCTTTTCAGTTCATTTCTGTACCACCTGGATACTTTCCATCAAAGCAGGTTCACTGTTTTAGATAGAGGAGGAGAAAGATTTGTTCAATCATGAATTCCTAAGAATCCTTTAGCTGATAAAGACACATAATGTACAAAGCGGTTACAACAAATCATATAGTAAAACTTGTTAAGGATATAATTGAGATACACGTAATCATTAACCTTGGAACAGACTGGAAATCTGTTAATGAATCAAATCAATATCCTCTCCACTGATCCATAATAATTTGAAAGAAATGAAAAATTTAACAGTTACTGTATGTGAGGTTATCGTGGGCTGCAATTAGCTAGCCTCCAGGAGATTATGTTACCTAGTTACCAGAAGGTGAGTAAAATTCCTGGAGATCTTCGGGAGAGATTGTCATCAAGACAGATGCCAGGCCTGGAAGTGGGTCAGGAAAAGATATCTGCTTTGCACCAAACCCAGTTCATCTTTCCATCATTTCATTCTATATAGCCTTGTTAAGATATGTCAAACTCCCAGTTAAAAAGAATATATTGCTTTGAAAAGGCATTGCATTTGTATTTTGTCAGTTAAAGAAATGATTATCCCTTTTTATAACAGTGCATATCTAGAGCTCACACAGCAAAATGGTCAAGGCCAATATTCTTCATTTGGGAATAGAATAAAATATGTTTCCTGCTACAAGCAAGGTAACTTGTATATGAAAATAGTTTCACACAACGCCCCTCATCTTAAGTTCCAGCGAGGTCACTGTGGGCAGTGGAATTATATAAAAGTACAATGGAAAGGAATGCATGTTCTGCATCTATTGCACCCCACATTTTACACCCTCTGTTAGTATATATCAAATAGTGTGGAGATAAACCCAGAACATATACATAGAGAGAGAGCTTTCATGTAAATCTTAGAAGAAACAATCTTGGTATGTGAAGTTCCATAGAAAAATCTCAATTTGGGGGAGATATAAAAAGAAATATTGCCATTCTCTAGGGAATCAGTAAATAAAATGGAGAACAGAATTTTTTTTAAAAATGCATGTAAAATATATGCATATGGAAATGTTAAGAGCCTTATTTTATAATGCCAAGGAGGGCACAAGATAAAAACTGTTGTCATTTGTTTCCAGGGAAAGCAGTCGGTGAGACCAGGCACAGTAGGATAGTTCGTTAGCTACCACATGTAAAACTGAGAGCAGATGGTTCCGTTGATGTAGAGCGCAGGAATGTGCGTGTTTATGCGGGTGCGTTTCTGTACGTGTGCGTGTGGAAACCAGCAAGGAGTTTGACACTGATGTACTCCATCAAGTCCAGTTATAAAGAACAAGTAGATAGAACAACATTCTGTGCATCTGGCAGCCTAACTAGCTCTGTCAATCTGTGGATACTGCTGACATTGTACTATAAGCTCCGATTCCATCTGTGTTGTTTATTTTGAGCTGGATTTACTGCACACTATGTGAATTGATGATGGCTAGAAGGTCCAAAAGATTCCGAGTCTGTTTAAAGTTCCAAGGTGTCAAATTACACAGGCTTGTGTCACGAACATTATGAAAGGGTAAGTGGAGAGGCAAACTGATTTCAGTATTTGTTAGACGTCCAAGAAAAATTGCTGAAAATATAGATGAAGGAGGTTTATGAAAACATCTAAAGAGTACATATGAACTCCTGCAATCAAATGTTTCCTTTTCAAGTTGCATTGTGTCATTTTAAAAAATTCAAAATATGTACAAACAAATAGACAAGTCGTATCAGCTCTCCACTCTGAGGTTGTGACATGCATATTATTCAAAACTTCCTGATCAGCTCCATATTAAATTGCCAGAATAAAGGAATGGACTTGGTGGGTGAGGGTCGTGCCTGCTTTCTTTCCTAGTGGCTAGAACTGAGTGAGAAGTGTACTTCTGCATATTCACTGTTAAGATAGTGCATGTCATCTCTTTATCACTTCATTTCTTTCCATATAATATTTCTAAATCTCTCTTCTGTGGAGTTTATTAAAGAGATCATGTTATCTTTATCAACAAATCATAAAGTGTGTAATATGCATCTATATGAGAAAACAACACTATTTGATCTAGGTCATCTACACCAAGGCTTTTGTCTATTTTAATTTTTAATATAAAGTGCAGTTGAGTGCTCTGTCTATATGTTACTGGAACATTCTTGTGAAAAGGGAGAAAAAAGATTTAATAATTCAGGTGTTATATCTGTATCACTATACCTGATGCCATCTAATTCATGTGGCTGTTCTTGCCTGTGTACACAGTGAACAGCCCAGATTGGAATTTTCTTACGCCACACATGATATAAACTAGACTATATGCCATTTGGAATGAAAAAGATTAATTTTTCATGTGGTATAGAAATCTCAATTCATGCTTTCAATCCCGATTCATTTAGCGGTTGATTGTATCAGAGTGCAAATACAAATTTTATATTCTATTCTGTTCTTTAAAAAAGAACAAATTTAATCAGCCTGACTTTTCAGTAGAACATTAAACAGAATCTATGAAAGTAGTTCATTTGCTTGGTGATTTTTAATATTCATTTATTTGGTATTCATATTCATGGTAATGTAAGATACACAAACTAGTATAATATATAATTCATATTCTCAAGAAACTTAAATATCTGGCTGATCAGGTTAGATATTCTTCCACAAATGTCAAATAGTGAGAGCTCTCATTCCTTCTCTTCTCTCTCTCTGTCTCTCTCTCTACACACACACACACACACACACACATTGATACATGATATCAATTGAAAATACAATAATGGTAAAAAGTGAACTAAAATGAAGTTGGAAAACATTCCCTACTGTGCTTTTCTTGCCAGATAATACCATAGTTGGGGATTTCTCTCCATTTGGTATATCCCCCATCTTCGCGAGTTCAAAAGATGTTATCCTCCCGTCCTAGAGGTAGCACAAGGAGAGTGGATATAACTTGCACAGGTCACAAAGCCACAAGTAACCAAAACCTTACTTCAATTTATCTTTATAAAC
The DNA here is from genome assembly GCA_004365215.1 of Cuniculus paca. Classification (NCBI taxonomy): domain Eukaryota; kingdom Metazoa; phylum Chordata; class Mammalia; order Rodentia; family Cuniculidae; genus Cuniculus; species Cuniculus paca. The sequence goes on from RJWT010014806.1 coordinate 8,867, forward strand.
GTACATTGAACCACACATAGTGTTTGGCCCTGAGGTAAATAAAATGGAAAACCTGTTTCAAGAATTGTACAGACATACAAGGAATTTTTAAAAAGTTTAATGCGAGCATAATGCGATCAGTACTGAAATAGATACACGCATAGAGAATGATGAAAACAGCAAAGCTCCCAGCTCGAATTGAGCCAGACAGAGAAGGAGCAGGTGTCAGGCTTCCAAGACAGGCAGAAGCACGAGCACTTGGATAGTGACAGGAGCCATGGGAGTGGTAGGAAAGCAGCTCTGGCAATACCCAGGTAGCTCGTGTGAGCCAGCGAGGGGAACACACGGAAGACAGCGATGCCATTGGGCTGCTGTAATGAGGAAAGGCTTAGGCTGACTTTTGAAATTTGAGTAGATTTTGAATACTCACATAAAGAATTGATTGATGATTGCAGTTGAGTAGGAGCAGCTGCATATCACTTCATGATATGTCACCAGTGCTGTAGATCGAAGGATACACAGATCGATACGGTAGATCTGCCAACTTTCAATTTGCTGATCAGCTTGTGTCTTAGTAACTTTCTTACTGGTAAGACAAAATACCTGACACAAGTTAGAAGATTAAAGGTTTACTTGGCTCACAGTTTGTAGAGGTTTCAGTGTGTAGTCAGTTGGCTCTAAGGCAGGATGGCATGGCAGAGGGCATCATAGACCAGAAGCATTCATGCAGGCAGAAGGCGGCAAGCAACAAGTCTCCCTTTCCCTGTTATTTCATCCAAGCTATAAGCCTTTTGGGTGGTGCTACCTGTCCTCAGGGTGGTATCATCCATATCTAGATGTATGCTAAACCAATTTACTTACCTTTTTTTTTTTTTCTTTTTTTTTTGTACAGGGGATCGAACTCACAACCTTGTGCTTGGCAGGCAAGCACTTAAACCACTGAGCTAAATCCCTGGTTTTATCACTCACCTTAATCGCGGTGTTACCCTTATCCAGTGTCATACTCCCATGATCCAGCCCCCTCGCAAAAGACCCAACTAAGAGCTCATGAGGCTTTGGGGGGACATCTAGATACAAGCCGTAACAGTTTTTCAAACTTGGATCTTTTGAACACCTAGAATTGATCCATCTCTAAAATTAAATTCCACTCTTGACAGCATCCTCTTGTTCCTGAAGGTTTCGTTCAGTCATTCCCATTATCCACACTGAGATGGGAAACGGAAAAAGGGAATGGAAGGGAAAAAATGGAAAAAAAGCTGTTACAGTTTGTGTCTAGATGTCACCTCAGTGCCTCATGCAGTCATAGATGGGACTTTTTCCCAGGTAGCTGAATCTAGAATGTGTGATTGATTCATGGTACAAAGCGAGGGTTAAGGGTGGTAGGGTGAACAGTGGGTGATTGCTAAATCAGGCTCCTGGTTGGATTGGCACTGGCCAATCCTGGTAGACTGAATACAATATAAGGGACAGAAAGAGGCTTGTCCTCTCCTCCCCTTGTTGCTTTTGCTACCTTGTGGGTACCATGAACTGTTTGTTTTCTGCGATGTCCTTCTGCCAAAGAACCCTACCTTGGAGTCAGCCAGTTGTGGACTGAAACCTCTACAAAGTGTAAATCAAATAAACTTTCCCCCTTTAACTTTGGGTTCTGGGCATTTTGTCTTAGTAAGAAGAGAACAGTAACTAAGACAAAGCTTTTGCAAATGAGGAGGTAAGAATTGAAAGGAGGGAAGTGGAATGGGAAAAAATTAAGATATAATATGTATGGGTACAAATTCCTTCTGATGAATAGGATCAATATGTATGACAAACATATACTAATAAGAAAGAAAGTTTAAAAAAAGAAAGCAGGCTATTTTTAGCCTCCCTGGGGGAAAAAAAGAAAGCTTTTAATCCCTTAATCCTCCACTCTATCTCTCTCATCCTGATGAATTTCACTTCTAACTCATGTAGACTCCCTGACTTCTTCCTTCCATCTCTCATCTTGCCTCAAAAAGTTTACCTAATTTTATTTTTGTGTCACACTTTCCTGGAACAATATCAAGGTTGGAGCAATTTATCCTTATTTCTGTAGCTCTCTCTCCTATTATTCAAAGGCTTGGTTTTCATGACATTTCCTCTCCATCCTAGCTTCCTTCTTCCTCTGCTCATCACCCATTCATGTAGGAAATGGAAGTCAACATCCAAGAATTACAGATAAAGGGACATGAGCATCTACCACTTCCAACTCTTCCAATAGCAAATACAGGTTATTCCCTCAACGGTAGGCCAGTTCTGTTATTTGTGCTCTGGAATCCCCTTTTTCCTCTTCCCTCTTACGGTCTTCAAGGACCGTATTTTCTTGAAATTCACATTTTTCCCTCATCTTTATTTTTTCCCTGCTGAATCACGTTTTAACTTGTTTTAACATCTCTCTAAAATGTTACCAAAATCTACCTCAGTCTGCTTTTAAAAACAAACCAATATCTTCATCTCTAAGCTACTTGTTAGCTACTGACCTCTATTCATTGCTTGAAAAAGTGGCTCAGGGTTCCCCTCCCAACCTTTCTCTAGTTTCTGTGCATTCCTCAACCCACTGTAGTCTAGAAACCATCTCCAAGAATTTTCTGGCCCTGTCTTTGGTAGCATCATAGTGAATGTCTCACTTCTAACTCTAATGAGCACTCTAACATTGGTTTACTTATGTAGGCCTTGATATCACTGACCGATCCCTCCACTTTGAACATGATTTCCTTGGTTAAGAACACCACACTCATTTTCTTTGCAGACTTTTATTTTGTTTCCAGTTATAGCACATTAGTGTCTTCAGTGTTAGCTCTTAGGCCATTGGCTCTTGTCATTTTACACATTTTATCTGAGGAACATCACTGATACACTTAATTATCATTTATATGCTGGTAGCATTATTTATAGCTACATGTGGAAGAATCCAATCTGAGGAATAAATCCTCAACTAATGCCTTTCTGATGAAGTTTAGTCAGTTGTATATATTTAAATAATTTCTTATCTCCTCCACCTGGAGATCCTCCAGTCATCTGTGAGGCCACATACCCAAAATGGGAAACATCACCTCCTCTCCTTCTTCTAGACAAACTTAAAGGTTGCTCAAATTCATGACCTCTTTTCCCCTTTCCTAATGATGGTATTCTAGTCCAAACTAAGATAAATGAAAGGACCTTGCTTTTTCTGACAACTGTAATCTAGTAAGAAGCACCATCAAGATGGATGTAGCAAGCAACTAAATTAACCAAACTAACAATGTATACCTCTTTTAATTAAATTGAAACAATTGAATGAGCCTAAATACTAAATTTTCAAAAGCCTAAATCATAGGTAACAAATATTTAAAAGCAGTAAAGTACAGGATGCATGTCATCTTTATGTTCATATGCCTAGCTCTCAGCATTGTGAACTTCAACAGAATTGCTGGTCAATTAATACCTCTTCAGTGAATTCATCTGTTTGATGTTTGAGACCACAGAAAAGTGAAAAGCACTACAGGGTTCTTAACCAAGTCATTCAAACACAATCATAAATTTCCTATAACTTACTCTGAAGAGCTGATGAAATAAGTGTGTCAAAACTGTCCCTACTTATGTCTGATGGAATTGAAAGTTTCCTTAGAACCTGATAATAATAAAGGGCATTCAGACATTTTTATCAAGCATTAAAATGGAATATCAGGCATTAAAATGACTAGCTATGCTACCATTGTATAAAATCAAAGCTGTGTTATACAGCCTTCATTTTAGTGCCAAACTGATTAATATTCAGGGGGGAAATGATTTTTGACTGTCTTCCTACACCCTTGAAAGGAAATCTATTTTGTATGTTCTAATAATGAAGAAGGTTGACTCTTCTTTAACTAAATTAACTTTCTTTTTCTTTTTCCTCAATAAAGTCCTTTCCTGAGAAGTAAAGATAGACTAACATGCTGATAGAAATTGGTAAGTCTAGCATATCCTTCAGTGATATTCTGGACTTAGAACAAATTTTAGGAATAAAATTTTTCAAAGGTCTCACCCTCTTTATTGCAAAATAAGCAAATGCACATAAAGGTATAGAAAATAAATGCACACATCATAGAATTATAATAAAGCAAACTTCCATGTAATGATGGCCAGTTTACAAAATAGAACTTTGCCAACAACCCTACTTAATTATGACTCTTTCCCTTCCACACAAAGAAACCAACATCCTCGTGAATATGATAATATAGTCATTGCATTTGTTTACCATTTCAGCACCTGAAAATGTGTCACTAGATAATATATGTCAATTTCATCTGTTTTGAACTTTAGATAAGTGGAATTATAGAGTACACATTTCTTTCATGTGACTTCTTTCACTTAATATTAGGTTTTTGAAATTTATCTATATTGCTAGCAATAGCTGTAGTTCATTGATGCTAATAGCTTATTAGTAAAATATTGTTGAATATGTCTTTATTTTTTCATTTTATTGCTGATCGCTGATGAATATTTTGACTACTTATGGTTTTGGATCTTGTGAATAGGATGATATTCATTTGTGTATGCACATTTAGCACACCTAGGCATGCCTTTTTAGTAAGTTATTAACAAAAAGATTTATGATCTGAAAGTGGGGGTATGTTGACCCTTACAACAATAAAGAGCAATAAAAACAAAAAGGGTTATAAAACTGGTTGAATTTGTATACTCTATTTTATTTTAAAGATTCCTTAAATTCTTCAAATAAATTCTATTATTATGTATTTCAGAAAGAAATAACTCATTAGTATGGTTGAAATTTCCTTGAGAAATACAAATGAAGTAATAATACCTAAAAGAGATTAGTAACTATTTATACTTTTTTCTAATAAAAAAGTACTTTTTCTCAGAAAAATAGAGGAAATCATCAATGGCATTCATCTAAATTCTAAAGAAATGGCATAAATAGGTAGATTCAATGGCAATTTAACATTTAGATTTTTATTTTATGAATGTCACATTCCTCTTGGAATATCATGAAGATTGAAAATCTTGTTCAACATGTGATGAGACAAATCTTGTTTGAGTGTATTAAAAAAATAGATTCTTAAAATATAACTTCCACTTTTTTATCTTCATAAAAGTTTAAGCATGGGAAATATTTCAGTGAAAACAGTAAATCAAATCAGCTCTCTGACCTGGGAACTAGTGACTGGTTTTCCTGAAATGGAAAAACAAGTCCCCACATTCTGATTTACCATGAAAGAAAATCTGCTTCCTTAAATTACATCATGGTTTTTGGAACCAGTTTATGAGAAATTTACAAGGAAATACTGTGAGTACATAAGTGCGAGATGTTCATAAGTATATTTTTTCCTGTAAATGTAAAAAAAGAGAAAGCAAATTAAAGATCTTTTATCTGGAAAATTTCCTTGGGGCCCATTAGCTGAGAAAGTTTGTACTGTTGGATAGTACATTCCACTGAGAAAAGTTGATTCAGTCTTTTGTCACAGAGGTCACAGCCTGAAAGAAAACGTAGAGTCATCATCATCGTCAAACAGAGATAATGAAAGAGTAAAAAAGGCACACAAAAAATGGCTTTTACGAGTCAAGACCAGAATGATGAAAAAGTTATGCTGGAGAGTAAAGGTTACGATGCATTTTAGGAAAAGGAAGAAACACCCAGAAATGAATAAGGAATGGCTTGAAGATTGGTAATGTAAAGGTCTTTAAAGTGGGTAAAATATGGATTGATATCCTACATTCAAAATAAGCTGTGTGACTTTGATTAATCAAATACTTCCCAGTTTCTCTCCAGTAGAATGAGCATACTAAAACTTAACAAGTAAGATTTCACAAGAACAATCTGAGATAATGTTCATAAAGCACTTGCAAACATTCCTCCACAAAGTCAGTAGCAGCATTTGTAGCAGAAGCAAATATTTTGGGATGGCAAGGGCTCATGTGAAAGAAACCTATGAAGAGATAAGCAATTTAAGTCATCAGAAGTATTTGGGCCACATTGAGAAATTCAATACTCATGCTAAGAATAGATCTGTGTCTCAGAAAGGATGTGCAGGCTGTAGTAGGAATGGTTGGAAAAGGGAAAGAGGTAAGAAAACTGTAAGGACTGAATGCAATTAGTGACTGAAACTCTTCCTCTGCATATCTAAACATTTGAATGTGTGGGAATGTATGAGTATATCTGGATATTTCTTTCAATATTTGAAGATGCTTTAATTTTCAAGACAAAAAGGGAAATGAAAATGTTCTGGGCCAGCAATGAGGCATAGAATGAGCCTACAGAGATGATGAGCTCTGCTGTGAAGTTCGTTGCTGCTGTGGATGGACCAACAGACACAGGGCACCCTAGAACTTAGGTCTCAACCACAGGCTCAGGTAGGGAACAGAAGACCAAGCCTTGCTCTCCACAGACGTTTGCTACAACCCCCGGGTGGACACTGAATTTACACAGTTTAAGAGACAAAGCAATGTAGAAAACAGTACTGTGCAGTGTTGATTTCTGGCAAGTAGTCTTTAAAGCAAAACTCCTATTGGTAGAAATGCAGAAGGCAACAATATAGTAGATGTTTTAATTCATCAGTAAGGTACGATAATTCAAAACTTACAAATACCAACTAATATAGCTTCAAAATACATCGAGGAAATATTTGACATTGAAATAGATCTCTTCATTTTTAGAACACGAATGTAAAATCATAGGTAAGGACATAAAAGATTTTAATAACAAAAAATTAATTTCCTTTAATAAAATGTATGTGAAGAACATTTAGCAAACCATATGCTCACCTTTGCAGTTTATATATTCTGTTCAGGCACACACTGGACAAACTGTTTTACAAACAAAGTTCTGGAAAATTCCAAAGAATCAATATCACACAGACCCAGGATTTCATAACATCAAATTGCATAACCACTAAATTGCTAAAAGTCAGATACATTTAAAGATAAAGAAAACCAAAGTATGTAAAAAATTTTATATCATACATCTGAAATGTTCATAGGTCCAAGAAAATTTTACAATGAAAATTAAAAAATATTTAGATCCAACTAGTAGTAAGGGATATTTAAAATCTCACAGGGTGCGATAACATCAACAATGAAATTACACAAAGGAGTCTATAGCTTTTAATATCTATCTCAGAATAAAGTTTGAAAATTATTTATCCAATGTAAGTTAGCAAAAAATGTAAAAAAACTAAAATTACATGAAAGAGTAGAAATATGATATCATACAGTTAAGAAATGAATCAAACAGAAAATAAAAATTCCATATTAAAAAAGCCAAAATTTGAGCTGCTGAAAGAAAAATTGTAAAGTACTAGTAAGCTATCACTGTTTCCATTTACCTTATACTAGGTGTCCTGGAGCTCTCTGTAAAGCAAAATGAATAAAAGTTTTAAGACTGTAAGAGACAAAACCAAATTATCATGGTTACCAGATGATATAATTATCTATGTGGAATTTCAAAAGACCAATTATTGGAATTAATGAGTTTGATAAGTTGTCATATGAAAATACAGCACACCAAGCTCAAAAACATGGAGATTCAATATGGCAAAGTTGTCAACACTGTACAAATAGATTTAGATCTTCAATGAAAATTTAATCACAACCTCAACAGGATTTTTTTCGTAGGAAATAGTGTTTCTTAAATTTAGATAGGAAAGGAATGAGAAAAATATAGCCAAGGAATTTATAAATTTGAGCAATGTGGGAGGAATTGCTGTACTGGATGCCCTTATTTATGATAAATTATAGTGGTAAACTTATGATATTAAGAAAAGAATTAAAATATATCAACAGAAGAGAGCAAAGAGGTAGACCCACCCTTATATAGAAACATGATATAAAATGGGGGATTTGGCATATTATGCAACCATCGGTAACAAATACTTCCCAATTATTTAAGATAAGAATTTGTTGTTTGCATCACGTCATGCATAACAATTCCAGTTGTGTTAAAATCTTAAATGCTGAAGACAGTTTTTTACAATTTTACAAGAAATTATAGGGTATGTTTGGTTTATGACCTCTGGGGAGAGAAAAGCTTTCTTAAGACACAAAACTATTTAAATTAAATTCACTTGATTTACATTAAACTTTAGAAGTTATCTTAGTGAAAACAAAGAAAAAAACTTCTTTATTAACTAAAAAATTACCCGTAAAAATAGCCAAAGAGTACTAAATAAAATTTGCACACTTATTGAAAAATGTCAATATACACATATAAAGAACTTCTGAAAGTCACTAAGAAATGTTAAACAAACTAATAGAAAAAAGGACAAGAATACAAGCACATATATTTCACAGAAGAGAAAACAGATGGCCAAAAATAAATAAAAATTAAATTCACTTACATTAAATTTCTGAAACATTAAAATTAAACTGCAACAAAATACTATTTTATACTCATCATAATGACAAAAATAAATGTCTTAAAGTATGTCAAAAATAAATGTCTTAAAAGTGTTGGCCAAGATTTGGAGCAAGACAAATTATTAAACTGTGTAAGATGGAGTTTAACATTTTTATTTATACACTGCAAATTCACTTGACATTAAGTAGCAAAGTTAGAAATATACATGTATAACAATCCAGAAAATCTGCTTCTAGATTCTCTGGTCAAGCGGATTGATCAAATATCATAGAAGTTTTGTAATAATAAAAGAAAAATTTAAAAATACACAGCCATTGTTGAAGGAATTTAAAAATAAATGGTTACATATTCATGAACTGTTTTAATACACAGATTTTAGGTTAACTATCTATATGCAGGATTTGACAAATATTGCATCACAGAGTTGTGTGAAAAAAAGCATGTTGCTAACGAAAGTATATGTGTGTTATAGTTTACATCTAGAGGCTCCCGTAAATCCTCATGTGCTCATAGGTGGGGCTTTTTGGAGGTGATTGGATCATGGGGTCATGATCATCATCAGTGGACTAGTCCACTGATAAGCTTACAGTTGACTTCCTCTTAAGAGATGGCACTTGCTGGGACGGGATGGGTCACTGGGACCTCACCCAGAAGGGTTTAATCTCTTCTCCGCTCCTCCACCCTTCACATTGTCTCTGCCCAGTCTCAGCTACTTCTCTGCCATGCTTGCTGCTGTGTAGCCCTGGATTGAACTCACCCGACCATTGACTGGAACCTCTAAAAACCGTGAGTCAAAATAAAGCTTTCTTCTTTAAATTGTGGGTTTTGAGTATTGGGTCTCAGCAATGGAAAGTAACTTGATATTAGAATACAATTTTTACAGAGTTCAAAGACAGGCAAATCTATGTATATAGTTAGGGCACAGATATGATGAAGAACAAGACAATGATTAACACAAAATTTAGAGTAATAATTAGCTCTAGAGGAGAAAAGGAACGTGAGCATGCTGTATAGATAAGCACCAAGTGAAATTAACAAAAAAGTAACAATGACTTCTATTTCTTCATTTGAGTGGTTAGTTCACCAGTGTTAATTTTATGATTATGCAGTATGTATGTTTTTCTGTGCTACGGATATACAATGGTCGTACTTACAACTTTATTTGAAGTCAAATGGCCAGAATTTGCTGATTTGTAAATGGTGAGGAAGAAAAGACAGCAAAGACCTGGTCTCCCGGTGCTGATCTGAGCCAGAGTGAATGTTGTTGCTATTTAATGATGGGAAGAAGAGGAGCAGGACAGACTGATTTTGGACAGATGGAAGAGCAGGATGGTGAGGAGCTCAGTTTAGAGTCATTGACATTCAGATAATGATACTTCAGCTTGGTAAAAGGCTGCGGAAGGAATTGTAATGTAAGACTGACTAAAGCAAGCAGTCTCTGGGGCTTAGGCAGAGCGCTCTGGAAATCATTGGCATGTGGCCTGTCCCTGAGGCTGTCACAATGGATGACAGTGCCTGGGATGTGGTCAGAAGTTAAGTAGTAGAGGAGGGCAGTGGGGAGTCGGTGTACTTTTTCAGATGTTACAAGTTTGAAGTTCCAGGGGGATATCATCTCAGAAAGTAAAGGCTTAGTTAATGCTTGACTTAAGTTTAGTGAATAATGCATGCAGGTCCTTCCTTTGGTTGTAGGATGCGAAGGCAAGTGATACTGGGAGATGGGTTACAGCAGTGTTTACAATGTCTGGTTTAAAGTTGGTGGCAAGAAACCCACCCCATTTGATAGCAAAGGATGATCTCCACAAGTTTCTCAAATCCAGAGCTTAGAGAATTCTAACATGCTCCACTCCCACTCCCAGGCTGGATCTTGTGAAGCAGTCCCATTGGGAACTACGCATGGAGAGGTACCTGAGGCAGCAATGTGCAGAAGCTGTAGGCTTCAGGAAGACAAACCACAAGGAAGCGAGCTCTGCAAAACCCAGAATGAGTGAACAGGATTGAGAAAAATATGGGGAAACTAAGTATATATGAACATTTTATCAGTCAATTCGGGGGTTTAGATGATTACCTCTCTTCCAAAAGAGTGCGCATGTGTCGCAGTTGGGCGCTGTCTCTTCCAGGTAGGTGATTGCATCACAATCTTAAGTTTCTGCAGAAGCAAAGGAACAGTGGTTCTAGAACATGGCTTGCAGATTTCTTACTTACTGTCTGAGCTTTCCATTTGGACATTTTAGGTTTAATTCCCTAACTTACATGTCTGTCTTTAGACAAAGACACTCATGGTTTGTACTTAGCCCCAGTTAGAGGCAACACTATTCTGACTGAAGTCTAACTCATTTCTTCCCAGTTGAAAATGTTATGAAGTACAAGTATGTCCAGGTTAGAAAGGACCAATGAGCTCATTTTCTTTCTACCTGTGGTGGTTTTGACTGACTGCCTGTACAAGTTGGTTAAACTTTGCAGTTAAATAGTGAAACTCTGGAAGGCTTGGAAACATACAAAGGCAAACAAAGTTATTTGCTAGATGATGAATCCTTTAATACTAAATTATACTTAATATTAAGAAGAAATTATTAATATCAGACACAAGAATATACAAATTGATTCACAGGTTCTTAATAGAACAGAAATTCTCTTAATGAAATATCACACCCCTTAAATATTTCTCTGTCAGTGGTACCTTCCAAGGAACTCGCTGAAGGTCAGTCATTCTTTTCGAGGTCTCCATGGTATCTAGGATCGTAGCCACAGCTTTGATTTTGGCTATCAGAATGTCATAATTGTTACCAAAATCCTGAACACTAGATTGGAGCTTGGTTTCATGTTTGATGCGATATCAAAGGCACTATCTTATCTATTCTTTAGGTCTCCGTATTGTTCCTTACTCTTTTTGTCTATTTAACTCTTTTCCTCGTAAGAGATCAAACTTAGAAGTCTTCATGTATTGATGATGCAGAATCTACCATAGGCTGAAATACATTAAGCAGACAGAGAAGGAGTTGATGCTACTCGACAGGATGTATCTAGTGTTGGGTCCTCACAAGGAAGAAGCAATTCATTGGTTAAATCATTAGATGACAATCATATACAAATTAGGAAGGCAGATGTAATCCTAGAAAGTTTAATTAGAGAGTTTAAATTCAATGAATAATAAACAGACATCATAATGAGAATATTCATTTTTAAAAAGGAAAAGAAATAACCCATAGAAAAAAATGCAGAGGAGTTATATTAGCAAACGAAGTTGGGAACTGCCTTAAGCTTGTAACAGGTGGGGAAACATCAGACACGGAAGGGAGGAGAATCCCTTTGAACTACTTATAGATGGTGACCTCAAATGCTGGTAAAGTTAGAAGACAACCTTAGCTTTAACACAGCTGCTCTCTGGCATCATTAATGGCATGAGAATGGATCTGGGAATTGGTAAAATAGTAACAACTAAACCAACAGTTAAAAAATAGAAGTTTCCAAGTCAGTAAGCCTACCCATCAATTATACAAGGCAGATACCTTCTGATGGGAAATGAAAAGGCAAGAAATCATAACTCGCATCAATTTCAAACAACTCTGCCTTTAAACCTAGTTATCTTGTAAATAAAAAAAATTCCAGTTTTATTTATATATAATTGATGTTTCA
>RJWT010014807.1:0-20830 GCA_004365215.1 Cuniculus paca
CTTTTGATAGGGTGGGCATCCACATATCTCTTTGCATGTCTAAAAACCATGAAAGTATGCCCTCTGCTTTACTGGGGACAGTTTTATAAGGGCACTAATTGCATTCACAAGGAATCTAACCTCATCACTTAATCAGCTCTCTTAAGGTTGGTATAGGTAGGATTTCAACATATCAATTAATGAGGGTTACAAACAATCAAATCATAAAAGAATGCTTCTTGACAATTTTAACAATAAGTTTAAGATGCAGTTGTTCTATGAAAAGGAGGAACTAACCTTCATAGGTTGAGATAGAAAGTGAGAACTGCAAAGCAATAATTTTTCATAGTCTTTCAAGATTGTATGCAAAGGCTATCACATTTTGGGCAATTTGTGCCATGCAAAATATGGCATAAATCTCTGGAGAGAACTCATGTCTTAAGGCAGTATTCATTTTAGGATTCAGAAATGGCTCAATACTGCTGAATAATCAACCCATCCCTTGGGTTGAAGTTACATGAGTACTCATATTTTTACAAATGGGTAAAATACTTGTTGAATACTTTTCTATATCTTAAACCAATGTGATCATGCATGCAACTCAGAAACAAAGAATAATTATTCAATATCTTTGTTCTTCCAAAAGCATCTATTTTGCTTATTTAACTGCTTTCTGATAAAATTTCATAATTGCAGGAAATCCAATTAAGTTCTCAGACCCCTTGGAGATCATTTAAATCAATGTAGTAATGTGCTTCTTAGAGAATTAATGTTATTTCTCAAGTGCTTTTTCTTAAATAAAATGGAAATTCTGGTTAGCCTGAGAAAAAGTGTTTTTTCTGTTAGATCCCCTACAGAGATAAATATTCTGGGATCAGTAATTATCTATCCAGTTGCATGACCTTTTTCTCTTTTGGGATAGACAACAATAATCATTGCTGCTGCACATGGGAGCACCACCCAGAACACCAGCACTCCGAAAATGCCCAGCAGTGTCCTTGGGGGCTGAGTGGAGTATTCTGTCTCAAATGAGTTGTCAACAACATCTTGGATAAAGATATTGGTGGACAAAACTAATGGTAAATTCCCATAGTGGGATAAAATGAAAACACTTAGTGATAGAAGTAAGATGAAAGCCAGACTGTGAAACAAGGTGAGAGGCTCAGAGAAAAGACAGAATTAAGGTGAAACCTAGAATTAGGGAATAGGTGAATGAAAGCAAAGAAATAAGCAGTTGAAGAAGGAATTTAAATGTGAAGCAGATTTAGTTGACTATAATGAAGCAAGAAAAGACTGAACTTGGAATGGAAAATCCATAACATCTTAAAAATAAAAAAGGGGAATATATATTGTACTAGTCACCTTTCTATTGCTGAAAAATATATTGACACATGAAATTTACAGAAGGAAATTTTTTACCTTTTTTCCTCTCCCCTCCAAAAAGAAGATAAAATGGAAGCAAAACTTTGTAAATAGCAAGGAGAAAAGGGGTTGAAGGGAAAAGAGATTGGAAAACAAAAAAGGAATCAAAATATGTCATGTACAGGTACAAATCCCCATGATGAATATGATCATTGCGTTTGTATAAAATGTACCAATAAGCTTAATTTTAAAAGAAGAAGAAATGGTTTAATTTGGCTTGTGGTTCCAGAGATTTCTATCCAGGATTGGCTGACTCCAGGGCAGAAACATCATGGCAGAGGGTATAGCAGAGGAAGAGTGCCCACATCATGGTAACGAGCAGGGAAAGAACCACAGAGGAAAGGATCAAGGACCAGATATGTTCCCCAAGGTCACACCTTCAGGATTCACCAATCTCTTAAATTATCTATAAAATCCCAGAGCCATTCTGTAGTAATTTCCTAGGCATTCCTCAATTCAATCAAATTGACAGTCGAGATTAATCATCACACATGAAAATAGTATTTCTAAATAATATAAAAAATGATTCTTAAAAGGGAGAGAAAACACCAACTATAAGATGCTATTTCAGTTCCCTGCTTTAGAATATATAATATATAAAATAACTCTTAAATTCCAAAAAGTTGAGTGACACTATGAATAGGTCTCCACGTCTTTATGGAAATGTTCACTGCTCAAGCTTGTTCTCTTCCCTTTGCTTACTTCCCACTTCCATGCCACTTTCTTCTCCCATAGACAGACAGCCAGACACATAAACACACAACTGACTAATGTGCACTATCTTTACTTCTTGGAATAAAACACTATTCAGAGTTCCTTTCTGTGATGGTTAATTTTATACAACTAGACTAGTCTAAAGAATTCCCAGATAGCTAGTAAAATATTATTCCTGGTATGGTTGTGACAAATTACCAAGAAAGATTAAAATTTCAATTTATAGACAGAAGAAAGGAGATCCAACCTCACCTATATAGGCAGCAATTATCCAGTCCTTTGAAGAACTGAATAGAATACCAACAAAAATATTTTTAAAAGAGCCTCTTTCAGAGACTTTGGCTGGTGGGATTGTCAGCTGTACCACCACCTTCACCTGGGAGGCCTCAGCCAGCAGGGTCCTTGGCTGCACTACCGCCTTCACCCCTGAAACCTAGGCCTGGCAGGATCTTAGGCTGAACCTCCCCTTTTATCCCAGAGATCTAGCAGTCCAGTGACCATCAGCAACCCCTTTTACCACCTGCAGAACCCTGGTGGGCTGGTGGAAACTTCAGTAACACCTCACCCACACAGAGAACCTCAGAAGGGCTGCAACGGAGCAGTAAGTTTCTCCCTCAAAGAGGGGACCTCCGTGAGGAAACAGGAGCAGCAGTGAACCCTCCCTTCCAGCTGTAGGACCTTGGTGAGCCCAGGAAGAGTGGGGATGAGTCCTCTTACAATATAGACAACACCAGGTGGGTTGAGGAGAGCACCAACAAGGCCTCCCCCATCCCAGAGGAACTTGAAAAGACCTAGGAGACCCCCAGTGACACAGTAGGATCCCAGCTGAGGCACAGACTATAGCCAGGTAGATCTGGTAACCTGGAATAGCCTAAAGCCACAGTAACAACAGGAACTAAGGGTTGGCTTACATCAATACTCCTAGGCTAGCCAGCCTACCAAGAATATAGGTCTCACCAAACAGGCCCTGCAGGAGGAACTCAGGTGACTGGCTACTCCTCTTCATTGTGGGACCCAGCAATTGAACAAATATCAACCATACAGTAGAACCTTAAGTCACAAATGACAATCAGTTGAGACCAGTGGGTTTGAAAAGACCAAAATATTAACCCAAGTGGTAAAAATGACGAAACAAAAAAGCAAAATGCTATCTCAAACATCCAGTCCATGAGTGACAAGTACAGGAGACATCAAAATAGAAGACATTACAAGTCATACACCTGAAATTTCTGAAAGGATAGCAAGTGAAATAAAGAAACAAATTTATGAGGCCACAGAGGAAAGCAGATTAGAAATCATCTCTCAGGTAAAGAAAGCAATGACAACCTTAATAAAGCAATTGCTCAGCATAGCTAGAGAAGACATAGCTAAAAAAGTACAGAAGCACAAGAAAATGATGGAAACCTTGAATGAACAATTTAGGAAGTAAATAGAATGCATGAAATAAATTCAAAGAGATATCCAGGAAATAAAAAATTCCACTGAAAGCTGGTGAAGTCATTTGAATGAAACTGAGGATAGACTTTTGGACCTTGAAGACAGGATCACAGCCGGTGATCATGAAATGAAAGAACTTTTAAAAATAACAAGGGAGCATGGAATAATGATTCAACAGCTTCAAGATGATGCAAAGAGAAGCAATATAAGATGAATAGGCATCAATGAAAATGCAGCAGTCAATATGAATGACATAAAAACTATTCACGGAAGTAATAGTGGAAACTTTCCCAAACATGGGGAAAGAATTGGATATATAGATAAGTGAGGCATATTGGACATACCAAACAGTCATAGCCAAAATACATCTACACTCAGACATATAATAATTAAGATCTCGGAATTTCAGCATAAAAACAGAAAACTAAAAGCTGTTAGAGAAAAGGCACAACTCACCTATCAAGGGAAGCCCATTAGAATCACGGCAGACTTTTCAGTACAAACCCTCAAGTTAAGATGAACTTGGAGTGAAGAATTTCAATCCCTAAAAGAAAACCACTTTCAACCCAGATTGATGTAGCCTGCAAAATTTGCTTTCAAAATAGATGGAGAAATAAGATACTTCCATGACAAAGAACAACTAAATAAATTCATGCCTACCAAACAAACCCTGAAAAGAATGCTGAAAGACATGCTAGAGAGAGACAAAAATAACCACAGTTCCCAGAACAATGACAGAAACAAACCACCAGGCAGGGCAAGCAATTAAACAATGGGGAAAAGTAGGAAGCCAACACAGGAAGATAACATGACAAGGTTAAGCCAGTACATATCAGTTATATCCATCAATGTAAATGCCCTCAATTCACCAATTAAAAGAAATAGGTTGACTGAATGGATCAAGAAACAGCATCCAACAATATGCTGTATACAGGAAACACATCTGATTCAAAAGGAAACTCATAGACTAAAAGTCAAAGGAGGCAAAACAATATTCCATGTGACAGGAACCCAGAAAAAAGCAGGGATAGCTATTCTGTTTGCAGACAATGTGAATTTCAAACCAAAAATGATCAAAAGAGATAAAGAAGGTCACTTCATACTAGTTAGGGGACAAATTCAACAAGGAGAGCTAACAATCATAAATATATGTGCACCAAATACAGGAACATGCAACTATATAAGAAAAATACTAATAGACATGAAAAAGCCAAACACAATAACACAGTTGTAACAGGTGACCTTAACACACCATTGTCACAACGAGACAGATCAACTAGACAAAAAGTCAGCATAGAAATAATACAACTGAATCAAACCTGTAAACAAATGGAACTAGTAAATGTTTACAGTGTTCCACCCAACAACATCAGAATACACATTCTTTTCAGCTGCACATGGGACCTTCTCTAAAATAGACCATATATTAGCCCATAGAACATGCTTAAGTAAATGCAAAGGGATTGAAATTATCCCATGCATATTATCTGACCATAGTGTACTCAAGTTGGAAATTAATGGCAAAAAAACTGCAAAACCTACATAAACACATGGAAATTAAATAACAACCTGTTGAACAACCAATGGGTGACAGATGAAATTAAACAATACCTAAAATTCAATGAAAATGCAGACACAACATACTGAAACTTATGGGATGCAATGAAAGTGATGCTAAGAGGGAAATATATAGCAGTGAATTGCCACATCAGAAAAACAGAATGAGCACAAATAAATAGCCTAACGCTATACCTCAACATCTAGAAAAAGAAGAGCAAGTCAAACCTAAAGCTCATAGAAGAGAGGAAATTGTAAAGATGAGAGCATAAGTTAACACAATTGAGACTAAGAAAACAATACGAAGAATTTACAAATTGAAGAGTTGTTCTTTGAAAGAATAAATAAAATTGATATACCTCTAGCCAACCTTATCAAGAAAAAAAAGAAAAAAACTCAAATTCATGCAATAAGGAATGAAAAGGGTGAAGTTACTACAGATTCCATTGAAATTCAGACGATCATGAATACCTACCTGGAAAATCTTTACTCACATAAGGTGGAAAACACAGAGAAAATAGACAAATTCCTAGAAATGTAAAAATTGCCAAAGCTGAACCAAGAAGATATAACAATTTTGAATAACCCAATATCAGCTACTGAAACTGAAAATGTGACTAAAAACTTACCTACAAAGAAAAGCACAGTTCCTGATGGATTCACAGCTGAATTTTATAAGAAATTTAAAGAAGTCTTACTGCCAATATTCCTCAAACTCTTCAATGAAATTGAAAGGGTAGCAATTCTCCCTAAGTCATTCCTGGAGGCAAGTATTACTCTGAAACCAAAACTAGTGAAAGACCCAACTAAAAAGGAGAACTATAGGCCAATCTACCTAATGAGCACTGAAGCAAAGATTCTCAATAAAATGCTGGCAAATAGAATGTAAGCACATCATCAAGAAGATTATGCATCATGACTAAGTGGGATTTATCCCAGGAATGCAGGGATGGTTTAACATACATAAATCAATAAATGTAATATACCACATCAACAGAGCCAAAGATAAAAATCAAATGATCATCTTAGTAGATGCAGAAAAAGCTTTTGATAAAGTTCAACACTTGTTTATGATAAAAATCCTACAGAAACTCAGAATAGATGGCATTTACTTCAATCTGATAAAAGCCATCTATGACAAACCAACAGGCGACATTACACTAAATGAATTAAAAACTGAAAATGTTCACTCTAAAAATGGGAACAAGACAAGGATGTCCATAATCACCACTCCTATTGAATATAGTTCTTGAAATATTAGCCAGAGCAATAAGAAAAGACAGAAAAATAAAAGGAATAAGGATAGGAAAGGATGAAGTTAAATTATCATTATTTGAAGATGACATGATACTCTACATAGAAGACCCCAAAAACTCCATCAAAAGACTACTAGAGTTAATAAGCAAATTCAGCAGTGTAGCTGGATACAAAGTCAACACTCAAAAATCAATGGCATTCCTGCACACAACAAATTCACTGAGAGAGAAATCATAGAAATAATACCTCTCACAATAGCATCCAAAGAAATGAAATACTTAAAAATTAACCTAACAAAGATGCAAAAGACCTATACATTGAAAACTATAGTAGTATAAAAAAGGAGATTGAAGTGAATATCAGAAAATGGAAAGATATCCCTTGCTCTTGGTTAGGAAGAACCATCATTATGAAAATAACCATACTCCCAAAACTGTTATACAGACTTAATGCAATCCTGATTAAAATACCATTAACATACCTTACAGATCTAGAAATAACATTCCTAAAATTCCTTTGGAAACAGAAGAGACCTAAAATAGCAAAGGCAATCCTGGGCAACAAAAGTAACACAGGAGGCATCTCAATCCCTGACTTCAAGATATACTACAAAGCAACAGCGATAAAAATCAGCATGGCACCAGCCAAAAAGCAGACCTGAGGATCAATGAAATGGATTAGAATACACAAACACAACTACAAAGACACTCAACCACCTTATATTTGACCAAGGGGCTAAACATGTTGACTGGAAGAAAGATAGTCTCTTTAATAAATGGTGCTGGAAAAACTGGCTTTCCACATGCTGAAGACTGAAACTAGACCCATGGGTTTTGGTTATTTTCCTCTCTCTCATTGCTGAGACAAACACCTGACAACCCAAAATTAGGGAAGGAAAGATTTACTTAGCTTACGGTTTTTGGAGATTTCAGTCCATAATCAGCTGACTCCAAGGTAGGGTGGCATGGCACTGGGGCAACACTTCAAGGCAGCAGCCAGAGCAAAAGAAGAGAAAACAAGCCTCTTCTCTACTCTTATATTGTATACAGGCCAGCCCCCACCTTCAGGGTGGGTGTAACATTCACAAAATGTCCTTGCCCTCCTTTGCACAGGATGAAGATATTTACAAAGTAAGAACCCTGGCTCCCTGCTAAGTCTCTCAGTTAAACTTCTAAACTGTGCAAGTTGACACAATGTATTAACCGTAACACCATGCACTAAACTAGAGTCAAAATGGATCAAAGATCTAAACATTAAAATAGAAACACTAAATCTACTGGAAGACAAGGTAGGTAGAAATCTTGAAGACATGGAGGTAGACATAGAGTTCATGAACAAAACGCACACCACACAGGAAGTACTTCAAAGAATCAACAACTGGGTTCTCATCTTATTAAAAAGTTTTTGCACTTCAAAAGAAATCACCAACAGCATGAAAAGAAAACCCACAGAATGGGAAAGAATTTTAGCCAGCTGTCCCTCAGACAAAGGACTTCTATTTAGAACATATAAAGAATTGAAAAACATCAGGTGCCACAAATCCAAAGACTCAATCCAAAAATGGGCATCTGATATGAACACACACTTCTCAGATGAAGAAATACAAATGGCAAATAAATACATCAAGACATGTTCAACAGTACTGGTCGTTTGAGAAAAGCGAATTAAAACAACATTGAGATTCCATCTCACTCCAGAAAGAATGACTGCCATCAAGAAATCAACCAATAACAAATGTTGACAGGGCTCTGGGGAATGAGGAACACTTCTGCACTGCTGGTGGGAGTGTAGACTGGTATGGCCACTATTGAAATCAGTATGGAGATTCCTCAAAACACTAGGATTATAGGTCCCATTCAACTCAGCTATTCCCCTTCTGGGTATCTTACCAAAAGAATTAAAATCATCATACCACAGTGATATATGTGCACCCATGTTTGTAGTAGTACAATTTGTAATAACTAAATCTTGAAAACAACCCACATGCCCATCAACTGCAGAATGGATAAAAAAGATGTGGTATCTTTATACAATGGAATATTACTCAACTATAAAAAAGATAATTTTGGTCCTGCTGGAAACAGCACCATGTGCAGGCAGCTGTGGGACCAGGACCTCCAGAGTCAAGCCTCTCCCCATGAGTCAGTGTGAGCGTGGACTTTGGGGAGGGAGAACTAGACTTGTCCAGCCAGAAGCAGTGCCCTGTGTGGGCCACTGTGGGACCATGACCTACAGAGACAAGTCTCACCCCCTGAGCCCCCACTGGCAGGGGAACAGTTAGATCCCAGCTCCATCAGGCTTGTGGGTTGGCAAACAAAGGTATAAACCCCCTCCTCCAAGCAACTGGTGCATCCAGAGAAACACAGGCTGTAGTGATAGTTATTAAAGTGAAATGCAATTGAAAGCCTGTGGTGCTTTGGTGTTTCACTAATCTTGCAGGTCTAGGGCCAGTGGTCTGATCATCTATTCAGAAGATAGTGGAATGCAGCATGGCATTTAGGGGGGTCTCCTTCTGAGGGTGGTAGCCATTGTTGAATCCCTATAGTCTCACTCTTAAGTCCTACCTTGTTTATTGTTTTGTTGTGTTGGGTATTATTCTCTTTTGCTTTGTTTGATTATGTTATACCCAGTGACATGAGCAGCTATTTCAATGATAGATATATATGGTAAACATTTTGAATTTACTATTTTCTTGTTTTGTAGTCTTTTATTGTACCCATTGTTTTGCTTTTCCTATTTTTATTCTATTCTGTTCTGTTTGATTTTTACTGTGTCTGAAGGTATTTGCAGCTATTTTGAAGACAGTAGAAATTCTGTATTATTTCTATCCTTTTTTTCTGTTTTGCTTTCTAAAATAAAAATTTTTTTTAAAAAGAGCCTCTTTCCCATCTTCCCTCCCCTCCACTCTCCCTTACCTCCTTCTCCTCCTGTTTTCTCCTCCTCCCCCTCTCCTCATCTCGCGAGTTGGGCTATCTTTTTTTCTTCTATCCTCAGGCATGCTTCACACTCAGGTGCCTAAAGTAGCTCCTACCTTGCTCTCAATTCTCAGACTGAGAGTTATATCATCAGCTCCCTTGGTTCTCACATCTTAGACCCATACTGTTACATGCTTTTCCTCCCATGTTTCTTTTTCTAATTTGGAAGTAGAAGTAGAAAAATGAAAATGAAATGGGTGAATTAGCCATCTGTACAAATAATTAAAAGCTTGACTTTATAAGCACATTAGCCATTTTGAGATCTTTTGATGCATGTTAATATCTCAGATTCTTTATAGTTTTTTCTATAGGCAAGAATGGAAATGCTCTGAGTCCTTTCATTAATTAGGTTTAACTGTAAGTTTTACTAATTAGCCCATGTGATACATATATTAGTGTCCTATGATTTTGTTCATTGTGAGTCCTACTTAGCTCTGTCATTTTAGAAGCACTCAAAAACTAAACATCAGACCTGCTGGAGCAGCCATTTGTTTTGGCTGTGAGGCCTCTCTGACTCATCATTCTATGGTGCCATCAATGACCTTATTTCCCACGTTTGAAATATTTGCCAGTGTACTACACAAAGCTTATTATTTAAAGCATTCTCATTTCTATTGGCATCACCTTTACACTTTCATCATTCTTACAGTGTTTTCAAAATTGTTTCCAATCCTTAATTTTATCACTTTCTATTTTTAGAAACGAATGTGAAAAGAATGCGCCTGGAAAATTGGGTATTAGCAGCAATTTATTGAAACACTCCTGCTGCATACTTTATGCAGTATTCTAATTATTCTAAGAGTCTCACATAGTAGTTATTATTATTGCTACATAAAAATTTACAAATAGAAAACAGTCGAATAACTGAGAAGTATAACCATTTCCCAAATGTTTAACAATTACATGTTGTACGTATGTGTGCATGTATGTATATATTATATTTGTATATAGTGACAAAGGATTTTTTCCAAGCATATTTTAATGTTATCTATTTCACTTAAATTCTAATTTCAGATGGCTCATCTGCATAATACTTTTCTAACTATTCATTTATGATCTTTACTTTGTATTTAAATGAAGCACTTAATAGACATATTTAAAAAGTTTTAATATTTGAAACTCTACAGGATTATTTTGGAGAAACTAAAATTATTAAATTTGTTAATGATGAACTGCCAATAATTTCCTGTTTAAATTGTGAGGTTTCAAGAAACTTTCTAGAACAAATATACTTTTAGTAATATGGTTTTTAATAAATATTTTTATCTGAATGACACATATTTTAAGTAAAATAAATGCATATTTAAATAAATAGATTTCATCTTCTTTGTGAGTTAATTCTGCCAAAAGTGCAATCTTTTTTTTAAAATGTGCACATCTTGGTTACTTTTTTCCCATTGCTGAGACAAAATACCTGATCTCCAAAACAGAGAAGAAAAGGTTTATTTAGCTTACAATTTTTGGAGGTTTCAGTCCATACTCTGTTGGCTCCAAGATAGGGTGACTTAGTTAAGGGGCAGCTGCTCATGGTGGCAGAAAGCCGCAAAAGCAACAAAAACCAAAAGGGCAAAAGGGGAGGAGCAGGCCTTCTTCCCTCCCTTATATTGTAGCCCAGCTATCTGCCCCTGGGCAGGTGCAGCACTTATACTACCAATTAGACAATGAACCAGTCACAAATACTAGACTCAGCTGCCTTTGAAAGGCCCACCCCCTGTGACTACATGAGGCTTTGGGGAGACATTTAAACACAAGAGCACATTATAGAGTAATTCATTTAATCGGGTTAAAGTCCATTTTAAAATTAAAAGGTTTCAGAAATAATTTTTAATTCAATTTTATTAATATGTTTAATGGATATAAGTACATGAATTGATTTGGAAGTCTTGGAATACATCAACTTCAAAAAGTTGTTTTACTTAGTGGACCACTTATTATGGAACAAAACACAAATGTAGTACATTTATGGAGCCATTAAATGAAAGCTCCATATGCCGAGACAATTAGTTGGTCTTCCAACAATATGATGTATATGGGAGTGGAAAATACTATAAACAAACAAACAAACAAAAAAACCTAAGAAAATTAACTGCCCAGTTCTGTATCTGTTTGTTGTGATCGACAGAGAAGCAGCAAATTTTTGCATTTATTTTCCCATTTTTTCCCATCATAATTCATGCATGGCTGTCATCTTTAAATCATGCTGATTAGAAATAAGTAAAAGCTTAAAACCACCTTCTTCAGCAATACCACAAATAAATTACATGTGTTGAAGTTATGAAAATCGATTTCAAATATATCACTGTAGTTCTCTGAAGCTACAGCATGTGAGGGTCCAATAACTTCCAAGTATCTGCCTCCTGGAGGCACAGGCACTGGCCTCCAGGCCATCCAACAAAGAACACATGGGCACTGGATGGAAGCAACACTTTCCTTGGGCAGAGTTCCATGTGCTCTTTTATAGCGCTAGTTCCACATGCTCCCTCATAATGCCGCACTTGGAGGAAGTGAACATTAAACAATGTTGGCCAGATAGGAACATTCCAGAAATGTACTCTTACTGCTTTTTTTTTAAGTATGGGAGAAGGAAGGTCTGAAATTTAATATTTCACAAATGGAATTTAGACAATTTATTGAGCTGACTGTGCACTATGGAGGAAGGACTTTCCTTTCTCCCCTCCCCTTCCCTCCTCTCCCTTCCTCCCTCTCCTCCCCTCCTCCCTTCCCTTCCCTTCTCCTCTCTTCTCTTCTCCTCTCCTTTCTCATCCTCTATCCATCCTCTCTTCTATATTTTTCACTAAGAAAAAAATGCCTTCCTAATATGATTTTACTGTTTTAATCATAATTTATGGCTTCTAGCTCTCACACAAGTTTCATCATAGAAATTTCTCAATAAAGTGTGTATAAAAAGCAGTGAGTACAGAAGTTTACAAAAGACCAGTGGCTGAGCTCTCATGAACTAAAGTGTGTCACTGTCACACCTAGACAGAACAGCCAGGTATCTAAGACTTTGTGTCTTCAAGAAGGCACACAAAATGCATACACCCACCTCTCTCCTGACAGACAAACACTCCAGAATGAAAAAGAACAGTCAGCATATATTTATTATTTCAGTGGTAGACTGATAACACTTTTGTAAGTGTTTACAAACTGGAAAATTCAGATGGGCCATTAATAGATATTATCTAGATATATTGCATATATATATATATATAAACTATATAAATAGACATCACCTAATTATTGGTGCTACCTGGACAGTGTAAATAAACCCAAACATATATTGGTATATGTATATAACTTATACATTTAATTTGTATGTAATCTGAACAATATACATCATATAGCATCTATATATTACAGAAATATTTTGTATGGATAGTTATAAAGAATTCAAAAATTCAAGATAAAAACATTATACATGTAGTGTGCATAGACTTTCACTGTCACCCTTAAGGTGTACAAAAATGCAAAATTTTAAGTCATTTTATTAAGGGATCTAAGCCATCATCCAATGGAAAAGATTTAACATAATAAATCACAGATTGATTCTATCAAAGTTATTTATTTATTTCTCAGTCAACTTAGGTTTTTTTACTCAACCAGTTTAAAGTTCTGTGACTCTCCTCCCTCTTCTATCTTCCCACGGTCTGACAGAATGGACTTGACTCCTGGTCCACAGATCTGGCAATCTTCTGTCCTGTGCAGACTCCCCAAACGTGAATTTACATCACAGCTCCCTGAAGGACTGACTAAAACTTTGTCTTGGTTACTTTTCTCTTGTTGCTGACTCAAAACACCAGACACCCAAAATGAAGGAAGGAAAAGTTTATTTAGCTCACTGTGGAAATTTCAGTTCATAATCAGCTGGTTCCCAGGCAGGACGGCATGACACTGGGGCAA
Source organism: Cuniculus paca (assembly GCA_004365215.1). NCBI lineage: Eukaryota > Metazoa > Chordata > Mammalia > Rodentia > Cuniculidae > Cuniculus > Cuniculus paca. The sequence goes on from RJWT010014807.1 coordinate 13,242, forward strand.
CACTTCAAGGCAACAGCCAGAGCAAAAGCAGCCAGAGCAAAAAGGAGGGAACAAGCCTCTTCTCCTCCCTTGTATTGTACCCAGGCTACCCTTCCCCTCCAGGGCAGGCATAGTAGCATTCACAAAATCCTCTTGCCCTCCTTTCCATAAGATGAGGATATTTACAAAGTAAGAACCCTGGCTCCCTGCTGAATCTCTCAGTTAAACTTCTAAACTGCTCAAGTTGACACAATGTATCAACCATAACAAACATGAAGTGCTGAGCCTGGAGTTTCTATTTCAAGGGTCTGGAATAGAGTTTGAGAATCTCCCCTCCTCAGACAGTGGAGTTTATGCTGACTCTTCTGGTCTAGGGACTACATTTTGAGAACCACTGCATTAAGTTATACTTTGCATGTGTTGATCTCGCTTCCACAGAACCTGTTGGTAAAGACAGTTAAGTTGATTACACCACACCCAAGTCACTTCTAGAGTCATGGGAGAATTTTCTAGATTCTCTATTTTCTGAGGACCCAGATAATATAGGAGACCGGCATAAAGTCCATATGTTGGACCATATGTGGCCATCTGTTACAGTTTGAATCTTAAATGTCTCCCAAAAGCCCATATATTAAAAAATTAGTCATGAGTCTATGCCACTATTGAGAAGTAGTGGAACCTTTAACAAAGAAGTTTGGACTAACTGAAGAAGGTTAAATCATTGGAGGTATGACCTTGGAGAGGATATTGGACCCCAATCTCTTCTATCTCTCTGTTTTTCAGCTGCAGTGAGGCCAGAATCTTTGTTCTGCTATTGCTCTCCCTGGCATAAGGTTTTGTCTTGCCACAGGCCTCAAAGCAATGGACCCACACAACCATGACCCGAAACCTCTGAAACCTTAAAACAAAATGAACCTTTCTGACTTATAAATTATTTATCTCATTTTATCACAGTAGTGGAAAACTGATTAACACAACCTTCTTCAGCTTACCCATCACTTCACATTGCACTGCATATTTTGGCTTCACTAAAGAATATTTTTTTTTCTTTTGGTACTGGGGATCGAACTTATGACTTCACACTTGCCAGGCAGGTGCTTATGCCATTGAACTAAATCCTCAGCCCTTCCACTAAAGAAATTTGACCCAAGTTCAATCTACATGTAGACTTGCCCTCCAGTCTTAAAATGTCTAAGGAACCTTTCGTTCTCAGGGGCTTTTCCAAAGGAGGGGAATGAAGCAGCTGACTCTTGCTCTCCTGATCTCCATGTCTCCTTCCATTGAGCCACATCTTCACTACAGAATCACCCATTTTCATATTGTCACATTATTTTCAAATGGATGTTCTCACTGCTTCCTGCCCTTAGCATTTAGAGGTTTCAGAAATGTTTCTCCCAATAAATGTCTAATTATTAAGCTGTTAAATTTATCTGGTATTGTTTTAAATTTACCTGGCATCGTTTTTGAGGCCTATCTTATATATTAATCACTAGATTTTCATTTTTGAATTTTATATTTTCTCCTGAGATAGTCAGTCTCAGGATAAGGTATGATTTTGTAGCATTACAAAGGTACAGAAGACATGAACTACTCAAAACACAGTTTAAAAAGTAAGTAAACTAGGTCATATTTTGAAAACTTAACTTTATAAATTTATTCTGATGGAGCAACACACTTACAATCTTTGTGTTTTTGATGAAAATACAGTGTTGTACATTTAAATTGGAAAATAAAAATGGCTGAGCTGAGGTTATAGCTTGCCTAGGGTGTGCATTGAAAGAAAAGAAATAATGTAAAGGAATATTTCCCTGGGGACAATTGTTAGATTTCTTTTGTCATTTTAAAAGTCATGTTCAGAAATCCTGATTATAAAGAAGGTAAAGATGCCCAGATCTCATCTTTAGAGACAATCACTTGGACACTTGGGTGGCTATACTTGGCTCAGGTGACTATGCTTGTCATGCCTGAGGAAGACTTGTGTTCTGATTTTCTCAGCTTCGCTTTGAGAATACTCTATTTAATCCCTAGATAGAGAGTCTTAGGAAACCAGGGACTGGAGGTACGTTTCAACAAAGTTGACCCTGAATCTAGTTTGATACCCCATCTACTTAGAAATGCAAATAATGTCAACTGAGCATGAAGCATGTGGTAAATTAATATACACATTTCCAAAAACGTGCAGCAAGAAGTGCTGCAGATTTAGTAGAAACAAAAATTTACACTGTTACCTCCATTTGAATATAGGACAATAACAGATTAAAATTGTAAATGAACAGAGAATAGAATGAGATAAGAAAGAAACCTTATGGTTATAAATCTTCAAAAGAGTATCAGTTGGTAATTAAAACTAAAGCAGCGTATTTTAATGTAAATAATGACACACAAATATGTGTGTGCATATTTTATATATAATTACACTCATTCTTTTGTTTCTTTTTATATTAATAGCTATTGCTCATTAAGTGCCTACCATTTATTAAGCCTTCAATTAGATGTCCTTAATATGTCTGTGAAGCTGAGATTATTATTCAAACTCTATAGATAAAGAAATAGACTCAAAAAAGTTAATGGAACTTTTTGTTTAAAAGTGACTAAGAAATTGAAAGTGGATTCATCTAAATCTATATATTACATATTTTAACTGTTCATATTCTTTAATTTGTCTAACGTTTTTAAATTAAAATGCAGTGTTCATTCAACTATTCTAAATACTAGTAGATTATCATGAGCACATTTGAAGTAGTTACCAGCAGGGCCAAGAGAAAGGCTCATGGTTAAAAAGCCTCCTATGGGAAGAACACAAGAAATGAACGCAATGCAGGTTCTGAGTAAAGACAAAATAAACAGAGACTGCTGGACACTGGATCAAGTGGCTGGGTTTAGGTTGTGTAAACTAAGGTCTGGATTTGATTTCAAATAAAATAGGAAGCCACTGGAATGTGTTAATCATGAGAGTGATGTGATCTAATCTAATCTATTAAGGAATAGCTGTGCCTAGTTAGTGAAGAATGGGACAAGATTGAAACCAGACAGGCCAATTTGGAGGTCATGCCACTTGGAGATGAGAGGCAATAATGCCATGGTTGTGGATTTAGGAAAGAAACTAAATAAAATAGAGGCATTTCCTGGAAGTAGAATCAGCAGAACTTGCTGGCAGTATTATTAAAGTGAATCATGAGCAATTTTTTTGGATTACACGAATTATCTCACTGATATTTAAACCCTGGGATGGTCAAAGTTCAGGTAAGGACGGAATGATAAGTGAATTTAGTTTTAAGTAAGGGAGACTCCTTAGCATATTTAAAAGGCAATAAACAATGATAGAATTTCCACTTCTGTTCACAGTAAAATTAATATCATTGTCTTATTCACTCCCCATTAACATGTGTCAAAATGTTGGCTTTGGTTCACAGTAAAATGCTTTTGGTGGGGGACAGGTTTAAGACGTGAAATGAATTCAAGTGATTATTCTTGGATAAACAGGTAGACAACATGGTGTGTATATACAGTGGAACACTTTGCCATTAAATGCATGAAATTCTTTCATTCACAGCCCTTGGCTGAAACCGAAGGACATTATGTTAAGTTATGTTAAGTCAGATGCAGAAAGACAAATACCACATGACTTATTTACATATGGAAGATTAAAAGTTAGTTTCATCATAGTAGGATAGTGGTTGTCAGAGGCTAAGGAAAAAATTAATGAGTCAGGGGTTTGGTTGAAAAGACAGAATAATTTCTATTATTCCATAACAGAATAGAGTAACTATGGTAGACATCAATTAATTCAACATAACAAAAACTAATAGAAAAGATTTTGAATGTTCCCAAACTGATCTGATTATTAACCTGATGTTATTATTAACCTGATGTTAACCTAATCTGTTTATTACACATCGTTTTCATGTTTTGAAATATCATACCATACTTCCTGTACAATTATTTTGTGTCAGGTAAACATTTTCAAATGGAAAAAAGAGGGTTATGATTAAAGAATACCCACAAATAAGTGTCAAAATATACCTTCAAGAAAGAACAAATTCTAACACTGCATCATTTTCAAATTTAACTATTGAATCAAAAAATATAAGACATGTGAAGAAATATGAAAATAAAACCCACAACTGGGAAGAGAAAAAGGGTAAACCATGGACAATTTTGTGAGGAAGCAAGAGGAGTCTGGATCCTGGGCAGAAGTAGAAAAAAATAGTCTCAGATATTATATGGAAGATTCTTTCATTTTTTAACAATAAATGGTACAGGACAAGACATAATTAAATCCAGCTGGCATCAGTCTCTTGGTTCTGCATGACAGGTTCTATACTTTTCTATGAATGACGTTCTTCCTGACAGTGATTTGAATAATTGCCCCAGAGATGTGGAGAGACAATGGGCTGGGAGCAAGATAGAGCTGCCAGGAAAACACTGGCATTCCACTTAGGAACTAGAAACATAAAGACACTGATCTAAAAAGGTAGGGATTTTTCCCAGGGCAGACAAGGTAATTGTTGATAATCCATTATTGCTCTAAGTTTCTTTATGAACCTCAATAACATGTTAAATGATACATTATACAATCCTAAATAACAATATATATATATATATATTTAATAATTTTTATTTCTTATTAGTAGCACAAAACAATTACATTATTCATGTGGAGTTTGCACACGTACATAACACATTTTAATTCTTTCTTCATCCCATACTCTTCCATCCCTTCTTGCTCCTTCCTGCTCTCATTCTTTTCCCATTTGCAAATGCTCTATTGCTTTTTTTTCTTCAATTCATTTTCCTCTAATGCCTTGTCTTCCTTTCCCTGCCACTTCCCTTCATTTCTTGTTCCCATTCCTATTTGAAAATTACCTTTCTACTTCCCATTATTTATCTTTCATTTTGATCATTATTCATATTTTTGTTTTCTGAAACAAACGGCTATTGTCTTAATAATAACTCCATGATATTATCATTTAAATATGCATTTGTATTGGGAGAAATAAAAAAATACATTTTGTGAGTTTTGCATTTTGAAAACTTCTATTATACTTTATGTTATTGTCTTTCAATCTGTCTGATTTATTTTCTACATTGTTTTCACTGAGAATCTAAATCTCATTTCAATGTTTAAAATTTGTTAAGTACATATTGTTTTCAAACATTTGACAAAGTCTGACACTCATTTGTGATTAAAAAAAAACTACAGAAAACTGGAATAGATGGTCTTTATGTCAATCAGACAAAAGTCATCTATGACAAACAGTCATATTACTAATTCATCAAAAACTGAAAGTTTCTCTCTAAAATTAGGAAGAAGACAAGGATCTCTACTATCACTCCTATTTGTTATAGTTTTGGACACATTAACCAAAGCAAATACACATGAGAAAGAAAGAAAAAGAGTATGGATAGAGCAGGAAGAAGTTAAAATACCATTATTTGCAGATGACATGATACTCTACATAAAAGAACACTACCAATGCTACCAAAACTACCAAAAACTACCAAAAGCCTTCTACATTTAAGAAGAAAATTCAGTAGTGTAACTGAATACAAAGTCAACACTAAAAAATCAATACCATTCCTGTACATAAATAACAAATTCACTGAGAGAAATTAGGGAAACCATGCCATTCACAATAGTATCCAAAAAATGAAATACTTTGGGATCAAACTAAGGAAGTAAAACACCTTTACATTTTAATTATAGTTAACTGTATCTTTACTACTGAGAAGATCAAACGAAATATCACAAAATGGAAAAATATCACTTGTTCTTGGGAACAAAGAACCAACATAGTGGAAATGAGCATCCTTCCTGTTATGGTTGATACACTGTGTCAACTTGAGAAGTTTAAAAGTTTAACTAAGTCACCCAGCAGGGGGCCAGGGTTTTTACTTTGTAAACATCCTGAGCTGTAGAAGAGGAGGACATCGAGATGGTGTGGGTTGATAGTCTACCATAATATAAGGAGAGAAAAAAGGCTTGATTTTCCCCCCTTTTGCTCTTGCTGCTTTTGCTGTCTTCTGCCAGCTTGAAGTATTGCCCCTGTGCCACATCACCTTGCCTTAGAGCCAGCTGATTATGGACTGCAACCTCCACAAACTGTGAACCAAATAAAACTTTCATTCTTTATAGAGTGTCAGGTATTTTGTCCCAGCAATGAGAGAAAGGTGACCATGCTTCCAAAATTCTTATACAGATTTAATGAAATCCTGTTCAAAATATCAGTAGAATATCTCACAGAATTAGAGAAAAGAATCCTAAAATTTGCTTGGAACCAGAAGAGACCTAGGATAGCATAAGCAATTCTCAGCAAGAAAGACAAGGCAGAGAGCATGATAATCTCTGACTTGAAATTACACTACAAAGATTCTATGGTAAAAACAGCATGGTACTGGCAGAAGAACACAGCTGAGGATCAATAGAACAGATTTAAAAATGCGGAAACAACTCCAACACATTTAGCAAACTTATCTTTGTCAAACAGGCCAACACCTTCGCTAGAAGAAAGATAACCTCTTTAATAAATGTTGCTGGAAAAACTGGCTTTCCATATGCCAAAGATTAAAACCAGATGCATATATCAAATCATGCACTAAACTACAATCAAAATGGATCAAAAATCTAAGCATTAAAACAGAAACACTAAATCTTCTGGAAGATAAAGTAGGAGAAACTCTTAAGGACACTGATACAGGCAGACTTTATGAGCAAATCCCCTGATCATTGTGAAATATCACAAAGAATCAACAACTGTGATCTCATTTTATTAACAAGCATTTTCACAGCAAAAGTCACCAATAGAATAAAGGAAACACCCACAGAGTGGGAAAAAATTGCCAGCTATTCCTCAGACAAAGGATTAGTATGTAGAATACATAAAGAATTCAAAAATATTAGACCCCCCTCCCAAATTTAAAAACAATGCAAAAATGGGTATCCAAAATGAATAGACACTTCTTGGAAGAAGTAGAAACAGCAAATAAATATATGAAAAAACATTCAACATCACTGGTCATTTGAGAGATTAAAGCAACACTGAGATTTCATCTCACTCCAGAATGAATGACTATTATCAAGAAATCAACCAATAGCAAATGCTGGCAGGGCTGTGGGGGAAAAGGAACCCTTCTCCATTGCTGGTGGGAGTTTAGACTGGTGTGACCTCTGTGGAAACCAGTGTGGAGACTCCTCATAAAACTAGAACTAGAAGTTCCATTTGACCCAGATCTTCCCCTCCTTGGTATATCCAGAAAGAATTAAAATCATCATACCACAGCAATATACACACATCAAAGTTTACAGCAGCATGGTTTGTAATAGCTAAATCTTGGAAACAGCTCAAATGCCCACTAATCAATGAATAGATAAAGCAGATGTGAGTCTTTTATACAATAGATATTGCTCTGCCATAAAGAAGGATAAACTTGAGACATTTCTAGGTAAATGGGTGCACCCTGAGACTATACTCATAAGTGAAATAAATCAGACACACATATTTAAGCACCACATTATTTCACTAGTGTGAGAAACTGAAAGGGTAAATAAGGACCAAAACATATAATAGATATTGGAAAGTTGGAAGAAAATATTCAAATAGGAAGGGGAA
>RJWT010014808.1:0-20834 GCA_004365215.1 Cuniculus paca
TCTGGTGCCTACAACCCTCAAAGGTTCTGTGCCCACTTACTGCTTAACACTCAGCCTTTCTCAATTTATCAAAAATTGTTATTAATCATTGTTAACTTGGTTCTTCTTACGGGTATCTGGAGGCACCTGACTAAACATATTTTGCTCCCATCCTATTTCTTGTTGAAGGCACCTGATTTTTGGCTTTTTAAAAGTCACCCAAATAAAATTGTCAGTTAAAATGTAAGTCTGAGGATAGTCTGGCAGGTTTTTCTAATACTTTTTGTTTTCATCGCTATAATTATGAGAACAATGCTCTTCCCAGCTTTGTACATCCTGGTTAACATTGGAAAGTCTTTTTATTTTTTATTTTTTGTTTCTTTGTTTTTTTCTTGCTTTGAATCTTTGCAATGTATTACTAAAGGAGTTGTTTATTCATTAGCTCTTCTATTCATCTGCATATTTTCAGAAAATAAATTAGGGGTAAGGATGCCAAGGTCAAATGAACTGTTCCTTGAACATTTTGAAATTCACAACTCATTTTTCTCTCTAGTTCTCACCAGATCGAGCATGATTGTCTTAAGAAACACTTCTCAAATTTTAATAATTGTTATTCCCTCTTAGAAGATAGTTTTCCTGTACCTTCAAATGTAGTTATTTAAAAAATACATTAGAAACTGTTGAACTAAAAAAAAACTTTCAGTTGCAAGTTAGATGCAACATTGAAGCATTATTATTAGTGAAATGCTTTTAAAATGTTATCATTAGATTCAAAACACAAAATAAAATTCTCAGACTTTACTGACCTCTAATTCCATTACAGCATCACTGCTTTGAATAACAATAATGAAGTCAATTTCCAAAACTTCTTCCAGTTTTGTAATTCTTTGTACAGAAACATAGATGAGGAGTGAAGAAGAAATGTAGTATTTTTAACATTAGAACTGTTTATAATAGTAAAGAAAATATTTTTCTTTGGTTTGACTAGGTTAAGGATATTTGAGTGAGAATTTTTAAGTCTCTGCAGAGACCATCAAATGTTGGCAAAAGTGACAGGATTACTAAGGATACTCTTAAAACAAATAGATGAACATGAAATAGTTTGGAATTCAGGTTCCATTTATCCATTCCAAAGTTTGCTTACACAAATTCTTGAGTAGAAGAAGTCTTAAGAGCCTTGGTTCAAGCTTTAAAATTTGCCTAAAATAGCAAATGGATTTGGGCACAGTGGTGCATGCCTGTAAGCCCAGTTAATTAGGAAGCTAAGGTGGGAGGATTAAAGCTTTCAGTCTAGCCCGGACAACTTGCAAGACACTGTCTCAAAATAAATAAATAAATAAATAAATAAATAAATAAATAAAAATAAAAAAAATCCTGGGACTGTAGTTGAGTGTTGGACTACTTGCATAACACATATAAGGGCCTGGGTTTAATTCTAGTACAGTGAAAGCAACAACAACAAAAGAGGATATTTTAACTGTTGTGAAAAATCACATAGTTTACAGTCACACATGCCTGTCACATAGTGTTCTCAGAGACACTTAAGAATACTGTGAAAGCACTGCATATGATCTCCATTCTTTCCAATTAGCAGTCAAGATTAGCTTCCTGTCTGCACTGTCGCTGTTAGGATAGGACTACACATAGAAAGCATGAATGCCCTTAAGAACTATTGGAGCAACATTAAATCTGTTGGAAAGTTTTCTTCAAATTAAAAAAAAAAGTTCCGATAAAAAAATACATTTTGTATTGATTTCTTAAAAAGATTCCTTGGTAAGAAATCTAAGATTTTCCTTTTTTTAAAAGAAAGGTTTTAATGATTAATAGAGGAATAGGATTGGACTGAAGGACCCCTTAAATTTGGAAACAAAATAAGGAGAAAGATGATGTGAGGGTGAGGAGGAGAACAGAGAATGAATAAAAACATAGAGGACGTTACAGAGCAGAATATTAGGGGTAAAGGAACACCAGTTCTGGTGTACCAATACAGAAAATCTCATAAAATGAACATGTGCATATATGCCTGGAAATTACATTAATTTTTGGAAAGACAACCAATGGAATAAATAGGAAGTGCTAGTAGATAACAAAACTGGACTATTTTATTGTCCAAATGGCATACCACTCAAACTCATGTATGTGATTTGTTCATGAAAAGTCCTCCATGGCAACATCTGGAATGAAGGGGAGGAGGAAGGATGTGCTTTTTGGTCATCACGGTGGTGAGGGAGGAGGTACTTTTTGTGTTGAGCGCTTTGGGGGTCACAGATGCTCAATGCCGTGCATGTACAGGACACTGCCCATAGTAAAGAATTGTTGGGCATCAAATAAGAAACACTGGGGCCAGAGTAATCCATATGCCTGTTTAAAATATTGATAAAGTATGACATATGTTCAACCATGAGCATGTGTTTTTACTCAGTTCTCGTAGTTTGAGTCCTTAGACACATGATCATTTACAGATAAAGGATGGTGAAATGTGAACAAAATTGAAAAGAAAGTAGATTTTTCTGTTTCTAATAAGTTTGCATCTAAGGAAGTATAATTCATTATTCTCTAGAATACGTCTCCTTCTATGTCATACCAGTAAATAAATATATAATTTTGAGCTACTCTTGCAAATAAGATATATATGAATTATCATTATGCAAATAAGTTTTTAAAAATTTTAGAAAAAAATATAAGCTTTCAGCTTCATCAAAAATTTGTTCTCAATTTGGTCTCAATGTGTTGAGCAAAATTTTAAAGCAAGTCCTAAAAAGAAATAACTGGAAGAGTAGATGTTGAAACTAGTTCTTCAATATTAGAGACATAGATAGTTTGTCATAAAGCCTTCAGGAAGATGAAAAGGATGAGGAGAAATAATCTGCTATTTTAAAAACCGGAGATATATTTTATCTTGGAGTAGAGGTCAGGGTTGATATGCATTGTATTGATTAAACAAGAATTTGCAGGGCTAGAATTATCATCTTTTTTTATAAAACCAGCAAAATGAATACCTGAGGAAGTTCATGATCACCAAATCAGCACTCCAAAATGTTCTGAAGGACATTCTAGAAAGAGAAACTTTTGATAAAGTCTAACATTCATTCATGATAAAAACCCTACAGAAAACTGGAATAGATGATCTTTATCTCAATGTGATAAAAACCATCTATCACAAACCAACAGCCAACATCATATGAAATGGACAAAAACTGAAAGGTTTTACTCTAAAATCAGGAACAAGACAGGGATGTCCATTGTCATCACTATTATTCAATATAATTCTGGAAAAATTAGCCAGAGCAACTAGACATGAGAAAGAATTAAAATGAATAAAGATAGGAAAGGAAGAAATCAAATTATCATTATTTGCAGAGGACATGATTACTTTACATAGAACACTCCAAGCATTCCACCAAAAGACTTCTAGATTTAATAAGCAAATTCAGTAGCATAGCTGGATACAAAGTCAACACTCAAAAATCAATAGAATTCTTGTACATACATAACAAACTCACTGAGGGAGAAATTAGGGTAGCATCACCTTTTGCAATAGCATCAAAAAAATTAGAAATCAGTCTAATGAAGGAAGTAAAAGATCCTTACAATGAGAAGTATGGTGCTCTGAAAAAGGCAGTTGAAAAGGATATCAGAAAATGGAAAGATATCCTTTGTTCCTGGGCAGGAAGAACCAGTATAATGAAAATGGCCATACTTCCAAAATTGTTTTACAGGTTTAGTGCAATCCCTATCAAAATACCAATGACATATTACACAGAATTAGAGAAAATAATCCTAAAATTCATTTGGAACTAGATGAGACAGAATAGGAAAAGCAATTCTAGGCAACAAAAGCAAGACTGGCGATATCGTAATCCCTGACTTGAAACTAAAGCACATGTGATAAAAACAGCATGGTACTGGCAAAAACAACCAACCAACCAACCAACCAAACAAGCAAACCAACCACCACCACCACCACAACATAAAACAAAAAACCAAAACAGATCTGAGGATCAATGGAACAGATTAGAGGATACAGCAACAACTCCAAACATACTCAGTCATCTTATCTTTGACAAAGGAGCCAAACACCTTCACTGGAGGAAAACCTCTTTAATAAATGATGCGATAAACACTGGCTTTCCACAAGCAAAAGATTAAAACTAGACCCATATCTCTCATCAAGCACTAAACTAAAATAGAAATGTATCAAATGTATAAATATTAAAACAGAAACACTAAATCTGCTGGAAGATAACGTAGGTGGAACTCTTGAAGACATTGCTGTAGGCAAAGACTTTATGAACAAAACCTCAATCACACAGAAAATATCACAAAGAATCAACAGCTGGGAGCTCACCTTATTAAAAATCTTTTGCACTGCAAAAGAAACCACCAGCAGAGGGAAGAGACAACCCACAGTGTGGGAAAAATTTTTTCTGTGCTATTACTCAGACAAATGACTGCTATCTAGAATATATAAAGAACTCAAAAAAATCAGAACCCCCAAATTTAATGACCCAACCCAAAAATAGGCATCTGAAATGAATAGACGCTTCTCAGGTGAAGTAGAAAGAGCAAATAAATATATGAAAAAATGTTCGACATTACAGTCATTGGAGAGATGTAAATTAAAACAATCTTGAGATTCCATTTCACTGTAGAAAAAATGGCTATTACCAAGAAAACAACCAATAACAAATGCTGGTGAGGCTGTGGGCAAAAGGAAAGCTTCTCCACAGTCAGTGGGAGTATAGACTGGGACAATCACTGTGGAAATCAGTGTGGAGATTCCTGATAAAACTAAAACTAGAGGTTCCAAACAACTCAGCTATTCCCCTTCTTGGTATCTTCTCAAAATAATTAAAAGTATCATACCACAGCAAAATAGACACACCCATGTTTATAGTGGCACAGTTTGTAATAGCTGAATCTAGGAAACAGCCCACATTCTCATTAACTGATGAATGGATATAGAAGATGTGAGTTTTTTTTTAATATAGAGTACTATTCTGCCATAAAGAAGAATAAACCTGAGACATTTCTAGCTAAATGGATGCACCTTGAGACCATACTCCTAAATGAAATAAACAGACACACATTTTAATACCACATTGTTTTGCTGGTGTGAGAAACCGAAAGTGCAAATAAGGACCAAAATGTATAATAGATATTGGGAAATGGGAAGAAAATGTTCAAATGAGAAGGAGAACAAGGGAGGGGAGAGGGAGAAAGGGAAGAAGGGACAAGAAAAAAAAGAGAATAGAAGGAGAAAATGGAAACAAAACTTTTGTAAATAAATAGGGGACGAGGGGTTAAAGGGATGGGAGAGGGAAATGTGAAAAAAGAAGCAAGATATGTCAGATAAAAGAACAAATGTCCTGTGATGAATGTTATCATTATGTCTATCTAAAATGTACCTATGTACCTATAAAATTAAATGCAAAAACAAACAAACCAACCAAAAAAACCTCAGTAAGGATTGAACATTCAGGTTGAACATAGCTACTTTTCAGTTACACGTATTTTCTAAAATGTAAATACGTGAGCTGATGAATTCCTGATTGTTGGTGAAAGGGGGCATAATGATACTAAGCTTCCAGGGAGAAATTGTAGAACACACCTTCCATAGTCAGTCATTAGTGAATTGTTTTTGTTGTTTTTTTCTTCAATGAATATAAAAATGTTCATAAGAATCAGTTGAATTCTCAAGTCTTCAATATCCCTAAACTGCCTTTTCCGTAAGAGCTTACAACTTAATGTTTCTACAATGGAATTTTTATAGAACCTAAATTGAGTATCTTAATAATTTTTCACCCATACCAATTATTCATGTGCATGATATATATTTTAATAAATATGCAAAGTTTCTACTAATTATTCATCTGTATAGCATATATCACTTTCCATTCTTGTAGCATGCTATTTTGGGTGCCTGACTTTAAAAATTATATAAAATATTTATACTAGTAATAATAGGTATCATTTGTTTGCGGCTTACACTCTTCAATACGCTTTACATACATTATCTCTAGTTTTCATAATAACATTGCAAAATGGTGGTGCTGTTCCTAGTTTGGAGGCATTTCTGAGTCTCTAAGGGAAATGCATGAAACTGCTGACTTAAAAGGCCCACAGCTTTATTGCACTTGATTTTTTTTAACCGTACTATCATGATGAAATAAAGAAGCAAAAGCCTTGGGACATCCGTGTTTGAGCAGAGCAGCAAAACCATTATGAGTGACATAAAGCAAAGAATTTATCTGAGGGTTGACCTTTCAGAATCTTGGGTGCAGGTTGAATGCTTCATGTGAGGCTGTCACAGCATCAGCCAGGCAGGAGGGAAGGGAAGATGGGTGGGAAGAGGAGGAAAGCGAAGATGGGCAACCTGGCACCATGAGGTGATTGGGGATGGGGAGGAGACAGGAAGGAGAGGTTGGGGGGGAGTAAAAAGATCAATATGTGATATGTATATGTACCAATTCCTTACGATGATTGTACTTATAATGTATCGTAAACATACACTGATAAAAAAGGGAAGAAAAATGAAAATAAAAATACAACAAAAGGATAGCTAAATTTTGCATGTGCTTGTTTAAGAAATAAAAGGGATGCCTATGTATTTTATTGCAAATGTAAGGCAGATAAGTTATTGCAGACAATTTCGAAAATGGTAAAAAAGCACAATAAAGGCAATAAAATCCATCTTTATTCTTTGCTGCAGTGATGAACTGGCATGTGTTATAATGAACTGGAGCCCACACCTGTCCCTCACTGCCTGCAGCCTCAGTGATGCTGGGGACCTGGGGAAGAAGCACACATGGTCCTGAAGCTGACCATGCACCTCGACCAGGAGGTCAGGAAACTGGAGGAGATCCTTGGGGAGCAGGGGGGGCGGGTGGCTCCTGCCAAGCCGGTGAAGGGGCAGTTGGTGAGGAAGCAGGAGCTGCAGCCGCTGGGCAGAACCATAGCTGCCGAGTTGCCCTTCTGCCCTCTGAGGCCTCATGCATGGTGGTCAGTTCTCACCCAGACCACAGGCATGAGAAATCTGAGAAACAAAAATTCCACCTTTGCTCAGCTGACCCAGTGTACAACTACCACACTGTGTTATAAAATACAGTTGCTTTTCTGGCAAGGAGATTACGTAGAAAGATGTTAAGTGATACCTTAAATTTTCACACATTGATTTTTCTCTACTGACCAATTACAGTCATTATGTCTCAATCTACTAGGTAAATAGGTGGTGTGCAGAGTAATACTCGTCAGGAGAAGAGAAAGAGGCAAATGTATTTACTATTCACAACACCGTTTATTTTACATAAGGAAAGACAAAATGATGCAATCCATTGACTAAGGTTTCAAAGCATTGAAAATTTTATCTGAGACATTTTGCAACTCAGACTAGGGGGCATCTAAAATTCTAATGAGCTCTTCCTGAATGGAGAAGATGATAATGAATATCATTAGAGAAGATGGGATGGTGCATTTGTTTTTTTTCTACATCTTCTACTTTCCTCTCCAAACAGAAGCAGGAAATTTCTGCAGGAGTCAAAGTGTTCCAATATAAACATTTGTGATATGACATTTTTGGGACAAAGAAATGATTCTATTTCTAAAGAAAGGAACTTAATGTGCCTATAAACAGGCACATTACTCTGTAGGCTACATAAGGGGGTTAAGTAAGACTAAGAATATAGCTACAGATACCAAATGTTCATATGGAAATGGAAAGAAAAGTCAGCTAGGAGCATGCCCAGCATTTATGTGAAGCACAATCCAGAAACGGTGACCGTCCTTTGTTGCCTCTTGCATGCTGGTGACAGCGCTGTATTATGAAGATATCCTGAGTTTTCCAAAGGCACCGTAGCTATTCTCCAATAGAAACTTTCATCGAGTTTTGAAACAAATTTGTAAAAGAGATTCTGAAAAAATATTTCAGGAAATATAAGAAAAAAGTTTAAAAACACAAACCTGGAGATACTGGTCAAAGGGAACTTAATAACAAATTATTCTAAAACTTAAGCCTGAACAGCACATACTCAGTATCACAGAGTGTTTGTGCATCAGGAATTCTCTGCTTCGTGGTCTCCCACCAGGCTGCCGTGTGATGTTGGTCCTGATTTATGGTTTCCTCTGAAGGTTCTCCTAGGGTAGTTGGCTTCTCTTCCGCACTCACCCTTTGGCAGCTAGGAACGCGTTCTATTCCTAACAAGCTCTAGACCTAAAGGTACTGGACTTGCTCTCAGATCCTTGGCATGTGTTCCGCTATCCTGAGAAAAGCACAGTTGATAGAAGCATGCAAACTAAGAAAGCAATGGAGTCTATCAACAAAATGAAAGTCACACATTTGTAACCTAACCATAGCAGTGGCATCCTTCAGCATCTCTGTTTACTAGTTACTCAGAGCAAGAGGTTACGTAATGCTTTCAGCACCTCCAGGGAAGGATCATTGGGGCCATCTGGGAGGCCACCAACCACCATCAATACTGTGTGGCCAGCATTCAGCCAGAGAAGCAGAATCACTGGAAATACGGTGCAGTGTAGACCAAGCGTCTCATTACAGAACTGTAACAGAGGTTTCATATTACAAACTACCAGTTACTCAGTGGTTAACGCGGTGTGCTATTTCTTGCTCTTTTCTCAGGATAACTCAGTCACTGGGCTGAGTGGCTCCAGTTATATGCTCCTTCCGTGCAGTAGTTCATCCGATAGCCATTCGCAGCTACCCAGAGAAGGGAACTTTAGCTTTTTGGAAGAGACCTTTGCAGCGATATGCTTCTTCTCTCACTCTTCCTCCCATTCATTTCAACAAACAGGCACATAGGCTGATTGAAAAATAAAGAAAACTGCATTATTATTGTTATTATTATTATTACTTTGTCATACTGGATATTAAACACTGAACCCGGACATTCACCCTGAACTCCATCTCCTTTTTAAAATTTTTTTGAGAAACAATGTCATGTAAATCACTAAGTTGCTTAGACTGGAATCAAACTTGTAACCCTCTTGCCTCAGCCTCCCAGAATGCTGGCATTACAGGCATGTGCCACCATACCTAGTTTAGCCTGCTTTTTATATTTTAGAGTATTAGTAACATATCATGGATTTCTCTCTATGGCATAAAATATGCATTTATGGCCTATTTTGAAATGTTTATTTAACTCTGTGGATTTTAGTATTTCTAATTGTATTTCTGTCACTGCACACTAGGCTTTTGCAGTTTATCATTGATGTAAATAGCTAATATATTATTTCGTTTGGTTTAATTGCTAGAAATAAAATTACTAAGTCAAAAAATTTGATTATTTTTAAACTTTTGGTAAGATTAACAAAAAGCTTGTATCAATTTATATTCCTAATCACCATTGTATGACTGTATCTGTTTATCCCTGACAGTATTATGAAATAATTTCTTATAAATACTGTCTCATTTGTATTGAAAAACACATATCTTAATATTTTTTAAAATTCTTTACTAATAGTGATTTTTTTTTTTTTGGAAATGAAGAAAAGTATTGCATTTCTCCTTTTGTACATGCCAATTCATTTCCCTGGCTATATATCTATTGGAAAAATGTCTTATGCTATCCAAAAGTATTTTCTATATTAATAGTACTTTTCACACATATATTTTAAAATAATTCATTATATCCTGATACAAAAATCTCAGTTGGCTTCTGTAAAGATGCTGGCAGAAATATTACGTGCTGTGAAGCTTGTGGATCCTCCTAGAGTGAAGTGTATTTTTGTGCCATGATTCAGCAATTCAGAGGAAGTCCCCTAGTCCAATCTGTATATGGATTTTAGTGACCTTAGTCCACAGTTTGGATAACTATCCCTCTGAAAGTACTATTTAATAAGGCTTACCTTCCATCTCAACCTATAGTTGATGCACAGCAATTTCAAAACAGGATTCATCATTCTAGTTGGATCTGAACTTTACTTAAAACTTTTTAAGTCTATGCATTAGTGAGGTCTTTCTGGAATATGTTTTTGCAAAAATATGATCCATAGAAGAGTGAAAAGGTGGTACAGGGTTTTCCTTGTATGTACATCACTTGTTTTCCTCTCATTCATCACCTAACAGAACCATAATTCAGTTGTTCAACTAAGAAACTAAATTGATCCAGGGCTGTCACCTGAACTGCAGATGGTTCAACATTCCCAGCATTCCTGCCCAATCCCTTTTCTAGAAGCCAAAGCAGGATGCTGCATTGCAATTACTTTTTTTGTGTCATCCATTTTGAGGTGACTCATGAGTATTCCCTTGTCTTTCAATACTTAAATTTTTTAAAAAAGTATTTTCAATGTATATAAGCTAGAGTAGTTTCCCAAAAAAATACTTATTTTACTGAATGTCTCTCAATTTAGGTTTGACTTACATTTTTCTCACAATTCATCTTGGATCATAGATTTGGGGTGAGAATACCCCAAGGTGATACACCCTTTCCATTGTATACTATCAGGGTAAATTATACTAATATAAGTTACTGTTGGTGATGTTAACATTAGATCACTTGGCTTTATAAATTGAATCATGCATGTTTAAAATTCATGCACTGAAGTTTTAACCCTCAGTACTTTGGAATGTGACCTTACTTGGAGATGGCCTTTGCAAATGTCATGCTGAAGAGGAGGTCTTTTCTGGAGTACCGTGGTTTGTACACAATATTCACAGTATTTCTGGTGTCCTTATCAAGAAGGAAATTTTTACACAAACACTAATTCAGGGAAAACGCCGTGGAAATCATAGACGGGCTCCAGAAAAGTGCTTCTGAAAGCCAGAAAATGCCAAAAATGCTCAGTCATCCATCCAGAGCTTGTGAAGAGCTGTGGAACCCTTACTCCTGCCCCTCAGAAGGAACCTATGCTGTTAATACAGTAAGTTTGAGTTTCTACTCTCTTGGAACTCTTAGAATACAAATTTCATTAGTTGTGGGTATGCATGCCTGTAATCCCAACACTTGAGAGGCTGAGGCAGGAGGGTGGATGCGAGTTCAAGGCCAGCCCGGAATATGTGCTAGCACCCTGTCTCAGCTCCCACCTCCTAAAATAAAGAAGGAAAATAAACTTCTGTTGCTTAAGCTACCCTGTCTGTGGTACTTTAAGGCAGCCCTAATAAACCAATAAATTTGGTTCATCTTTTCTGTAAAGTTACTATTTTCTCTCTTTCCATACTCTGTTAGAAGTGAGTCACAGTGTTGAGCTCATTCTCAAGGGGTGAAAAATTAAGGTCTACTTCTTGGAAGGAAGAGTAGCAAACTATTTCTGGACAACTATTCAGAGCATTACAGTAATTAGCAAATATTTTCACTAGATATTTTAGAAATATGCAAATGTTCTGTCTCTTTTTAAGCTTTCATTCAGTACTTCTAACATTCCTAGGTCGCTCTATGGATTCTAAGGCAGCATTGTCATTTTGTTGCTCAAATTGTTCTAGCTTTCATCATGGGTCACCATTTCAGATTAGCTTGTGTGTCCCGTTGATGCGCACATCACAAAAATTGTTTTTCAACACATTTTTATTTTTACTGAGTATAGAATTCCTCAGACTTCTTTTCCCCAGACATAAAATCAAGTCCAAGAAACACTTGGTAATGATTTATATCTAAATGTTCCCCCAAAAACCTTATGTACTCATAGGTTGGGCTTTTGAAAAATGATTGAATAATGTGAGAAATATATTTGCTGTCAGAAGAGAAGGGGTTTGGTGAGCAGAGATGAGTCACTGGGCACCGTGATTCCCTCCCTTCTCTCTCTGCGTCCTGGCCACCATGAGCAGTTTTTCTCTTCCAGGCCCCTCCACCATGCTGTCCTGCCTTGGAGCCAGTAGACTATGTACTGAAAACATGAGCCAAAATAAAGCTCTCTACTTTTAAATTGTGTCAGGTATTTTGCCTCTGCTAGGAGAAAGTGACTAAGACACCCTTGTATTAGAGAATGGCAGTTCAGCCATCGTGACCCTAGTGGCTAGCTGTGCCTAGTACTAGTAGGCTTTCATTTCTTCAAACTTCTTTTAAATTTCCTCAGCGAAGAGTGCTAGGTTATGCATGTCCATATATGTGTTTGTATGCTAACATGAGTATACGACCACATTATCTGTATGTATTTATTTATGCCTCTATATGCTCATAGCTTAAAGAAAATGTGAATTTATGTCACTATCTCTGACTCCAACTTAGGACCACAAGGATTGGACTAGAATTGCCCTTTTGCTCATTTGTATTTCTTCCTGGGACAGTGAGAAACTTGCCCATGTTCAGGTTCGAAGGCCAATTTGCCTCCAAACCTAAATATTACAGATCAAGCAGTATCAGATTTGCTGATTGGTACCCCGTGTATTGGTTTCCTGTGGTTACTGTAGCAAAGTATCACAAATTGGGGGGTTAATAACAACAAAACTTTGTTTTGTCTCAGTTCCAGGGACTAGAAGTTTGAAAACAAGGCTGATTCCTTCTGGAGTTTTTAGGGAACATTTTGGGGGTCTTTTTTGGTCCTGCGAGAAACAAATTAGCCTACTGAGGTACAGCACCGTGTGTAGCTCCTTTGATTATAGCTTTATCCAAACACAGTTTTACAAACTTACTTGTCCCATTTGTCCCCTGTCCTCTTCAGCACTTCTGTGGCACTCATTCATAATGTAGTTAGAGTCATTGGTCATCATCTTTCTGTCGTGGAGGATTCCTGGACATCTTGCTTGTTTTGCTTCATACTTGTTTACAGTGAAGTCATTTGTTATGGTGTATAGTTTTTTGGATGAATGCAATCAGGCATCCTTTTCCACAAAATCACTCAGGATAGTTTCATACTCCTTCCAATTTCTTTACTTTTCTTTCTTCTTCTTCTTTTTTTTTTTTTTTTGACATTTCTTTTTCAATCTTCTTCCTTGGAATTCCTGATAACTGTTGATTTTCAGTCTCTGAAATTTTATCCTTCTCAGAACATAATGTGTATGGAATCATATCATATGTAGCTTTTTCTAGGTTTTTAATCTAAAAATATTTTTAAGGTTCATTGTGATGTCCCATAAATCACATACTGGGTTCATTTTATTGATGTGCAAGATTCCAGGCTATGGATGTGTGTAACTGCAGTTTGTCCATTTTCCTGTTCAAGGATATTTGGGTTATATTGTTTTTGGCAATTATGAGAACTGCTATAAACATTCATGTGTAAGTCATTGCATAATTTTTTTCAGTTATTTTTGGTAAATCCCTAGAGATGGGATTGATGTGCCTTTTTTTGTTTGTAAAATTTTTCTCTAACCTTCCTTCATTCTTCAGAATTCTCCCTCGACATACATAGCACTAATAAAAATAGTAGCCCTACTTTTGTGCAACAATGACCAGAAATCTGCTCTGAAACCTCTTGTTAGAATGATATACATTGTAATGAATTATCTTTCTGACTCCAAACACAGGTATGACAAAACCAATACTCCTTCATTGATCCTAACAGTAAAGAAAGAGTTTGATAGAGGAATTATTATTATTTATAAAAAGTGAGGCTTTTTATAAATAATATTTTCAATGTTCACCAAAATATATACATAGAGGTATATTTTCTTGAAGAGTTTAAAACTGATAACCTCATAGCAGCATCAGGCAGAGGTCTGGAAAGCTGGGGGTTTTCCTGTGAAAAGATTCTCCACCTTGTTGGGTCCATGCCCTCACTCTGGCAAGGAATGTGGGGCAAAGCTGATTCTAACCCAAAGTTCCCCCCAGTGGAGTATGAAGTCAGGTTGTCTGGTGCAAAAGGAGGAAGTCAGAAATCAAAGTAGTGTGGAGCAGGAGTTTATTTATTAGATGACAGAAGTGGAGACAAAGCTAAAAAACTGCAAGTTGTAGGGCAGGGAGTGTTGGAAGGAGCTTCTCAACATGTATCTCTGCTCTTCTCATACTTACAGGGCTAAACTGGTCTGGGGTGAGCGAAGGGTTATAGGGTCTTCACTGATTGGTGTACTCTAGACCAATCAGGTTGTTGCTGGAATGAGCTGTTGTTAGGGTGAGGCATTACTACGGTGAGCTAAGGGTCATGGGGTAAATGTATGCAAGCAATTCCCTAAAAAATAACTTCTACATTCTCCAAGGTTTCACAAAGGGCAAATGCCTGTTAGCAGGTTGTCATTTCTGTAACCATCTGCAGTGTCGGCCATGCCACGTCAGCCACTTTATGCCCTGTGTCCCTGCTTTTCTCCCCTCTCTCCCTATATTATCAATAGAAGATGAATATTTATAAATACCAAAGTCTATTTGGTTAATATAAACATTGAGCCTTAAATGGAATTGATAATTTGTTTCGAGGTTGTACTATAAGGCTACATTCTAGAATTTAAGTCATTATTAGTAAAATTGTTTTAGTGCATAATGCTGTGGGGAATCTTAAGTCCATGTTGATAAGGCTGATTTTAAATGCATAATTAGTATGCTAAACCATGGTTTCATGCTAGTCCCTTTAAATTTTTCCATTTTTATCTGCTCATTAGTCTTCCAACCATCGATTCATCTACCAAACACTCTATATATGTACTTACTGTGTTCTAGATATTGTCTCAGGTTTTTTACAATCTTAATCCATGAACAACTTCTATATATGTACATGGTTTCATGCTAGTCCCCTTAAATTTTTCCATTTTCATCTGCTCATTAATCTTCCAACCATCTATTCATCTATCAAACACTTTATATATGTACTTGCTGTGTTCTAGATTTGTCTCAGGTTTTTTACAATCTTCTTAATCCATGAACAACTTCGTTGGATAAGTATTATTATTAGTTTCATGTTGCAATTAGAAATCTGAATGAAAACATGATAAGGGTAATTTTTCTCATGTCATGAGTTTTCTGTATTTAATCATCTGAATTCATTTTTTACCTATGATTTTTTGATTCTTATCCTAATTTTCTGTGTGGAATATGTTTTACTTCTCTCTGTACTCCCCGTACACCTCACATAGTCCCTTATGGAGGTTGCATAGTAATAAATAGCTAGAGAGACAAATTACTAATTGGGGATAACCTTGCTTTTTTGAGGCATCACACTTTACTCCTTGAAATTTTACCTTCTAAATAGGTAAATTTTTAAACTGTCAGTATGAATTAATAAGTATATATGACCTAAAATGTTGACATGAAAGATGTCATAATTTAAAACACTGGGGAGTCATTGAATTTGAGGATTTTTAGAAACCTTGGCAATATAACCCCATTCCAGTTTCATAAATAAGTGAGCTTAGTAAGTGCTGAGGATCTTACCTGAAGTTGCTCTCGAGTTCCAAATGCATTTTTGGTTGCCATTGTGCCTCTCTGAGCACTGCTGGAAGCTCTAACTGTGGCTATTTTTTCTGATCTTCAAATAAAGCCTAGAGATGTATGCGTGACAGTATCAGTGTGTCTAGGCCCTTGCCATGGGAGTTGATGTTTCCTTGTTGTTCCCAACACAAAAGCTTTTCTTTGTAGATCATGATACTTTTTAAATAGGAGTAATGGCCAAGAAGAAATTCGATCCATCCACGACAGTATTCCATCCAATCCAAGCGAAGACACTGTTCGTTGGAGAGCTTCTCTCACTAGGAAGCCCCATTCTACTTCTACATCCTTTGGTGCTCTGTTTTCTATTCTCTCGAGATTCTGTTTACAGCCTCTCCACTTACCTTAACACCTTTCTGTGGAACTGTGGCTTCTCCCTACCCCACCTACATTCACTGACTGTCTTTCCCTTTGTGATAACAATCACCAGATTTCAACAAATAACTGTAAATAAATAAATACTACAGGACAGCGCTCCTTCAGTAGATAAGCCCTTCACGCACACTTCTTTCTGCCCTATAAAGTAAGTTAATTATTGCCCAAAAACTCATTCTGCACAATTGTGATTATGCCAGGGAAATTTTTCCTCATTTATATGTGCAACTTTGTTAAATGGTTATTGCTGAATAAATTTGCAGGTCAACAATTTACAAGGATGTCCACACCTCTTAGGAAGGAATTTCCTGGTATGAAAACTCCATTAGCTCATGATTATGTTATGATTCTAATGAGATATTGTTTTCGATAGTACTCCAGGTACAAATAGTGAATAGAAATATTTATATTAAGGCAATATGATTCAAACAACTGATTTAACTGGATGCTTTTCATCTGAATGTATTCTTTACAATCCGCTTGTTTCTAATTTTAGACTCTTCTTCATCAAGACTTATGAAAGAATGTAGCTGAGAGACTTCTTGGAGATGAATTGATGAATGCGTCAATTCATGTTGTTCTGAAACTTATTGACATGATCTTTTATTGAGCCTGCTAGGACAGTCTGTTAAGTATGTGAATAGCATAGGAAAATATATGATGTTTAAATATTCAAAGGCAAAAAAAATCAAAAGAAATATTGAATGAATAATTGAAATAAACGGAGGACCTGACCACAGCATTACAATTATTGTCTAAAAGGCACTATGGGTGGTAGTTTTTTAAAAATAGAAAGCTGTTTTGATCAAACTCAGCTGTTTCTATTTTTTAAATTCTTGGCACAGTTCTTCTGTAGAAGATCATCTTCAAAAGGAAAAAGACAGCTCCAGCCTCCAGCCTGCAGGCGCGTGCCTCAGGGAAACAGCAATGATTTGATACAGGCCGGCAAGTTTATCACATATGTTTTGTTTTGGATCACGAGTATGGAGGAATCAGAGTATGTGGAAAGCTTGGCCTTTGGACTGTTAATTGTTTGAACTGTGGCTATCTAGTTGGTGTCCTGTAGCAAAGAACATAGATAAGGCATTTGTGGGTATTACAAATAAAAAGGTTAAGTACCTTAAAGAACTCATAGGAAAGTACCTTTTAAGTCTTATAAAGTCTGATAAAAGACAGTGTAGGAAATAAAAGATTACCAGCTCAAAGAGGTGGATGTTGATTAGTGTGACAAGAATTACTGAGGCATTCTTGGTAAATCACTACTTGGAAATGTTACAGATAATCATAAGCCATTTTAATTTTCTCTTGTTATTCAGATTGCTGGTGAGTGTATTTAATGATGTGGATAGATTTCTGACTGTGCTAATACTATCACTTGTGATAATTCCCCTGACTTGTTATATTTGTAAGCACCTTATAAAGAGAAAATAATAGGCTTTCTCTAGGATTTTCTATTATAAAAAGCTATTTTAAATCTTTTAAGACAGAACTTTATAAGATAATATAAAAAATACTTCTTGTGGTAATCTCTGTGAAGAATCAACACACTCAAGGATTTTCATGAACTCTGTTCAGTCAGGAATTGTGCTTTTTTGTAGTTTTGGAAATAATGAACTCAACGTAGAATCTTCTCAGTTAGGTTAATGAAAATGGCACTTGAGCAAATAAAGAATTCAATTTAAAATGGCTTAGTTATCAGTTATTTCTATTTTGTGCTTCAAAGCTTATTTTATGATTTTTTCTTATTGGATTCACAATTTACCAAACTGAAAGAAGGTTAGCACTTTTGTTTGGTTAGTTTCAGAAGAAAAAAATAAGTATTTAGTAGAAGAAAGTAAATGCTTACAAAATCATTGAAAGGGCTGGCGCGGGCTTTATATTGAGCCTTTGGGAAGAATTCTGCTATCAATAACTCGTGCTAATCCCTCAATAAACCCCAGCCTCTCCACTCTGGAAGCTCCTGTCTAGCTGCAGGATCCACAATCTCAATGCCTTAGTTGCAATCTGGGGATGGAAAAGCCACTGCCAAAAGAGATTGTAAGCAAACTTGTCACCTGACTCTGGCAGAAGATATTATCTCAGTGTTGGCTAGGTATTGACAGCATTTCATTCTTTATATTATATGAAAACCAATTATCAAATTATCTATGCCTCACTTGCACTCATAGGATCTGTAGTTCTCTTCATCTCCCCCTGAATGATATATTTCTAGTAATCGTATAAGTTTCTTACAAATGTTTAGGAATCAACCTCTCCTTTCATATCCTCCACTCTCTGTTGTCCCGCTCCTGACCTTCTACCATTCTGTAATCATGGATACGAGCAGCTGTTCTCTGAGAGTTGGTGGTGCTGCTCGGCCAAGCCCACAGTCTCCTACTGTATCTGAACGTTAGTTGCTTTCTTCATTTTATGGGTCGTAGCGGTTCACGGCTTATGCCTGGCTTCTGTCGTGAGGATGCAGCTCACTGTGCTCATCCGGCAATATGTTGAAACCACCTACTAGCAGCTCCTAAGAACTCATGGTTAATTGTTTTTGTAATTGTGTTAAAAATAGGCAGTTCTGAAAAGACTTGAGCACGTGAGGACCCTTTTATGACTCATGCACTATCTTGTTCCAACAGCAATCAATAAACTATTATTGTTAAGTTATTAGTAAATAATAATCAAAGGGCTCCTTCACCAGGCGTGCTTCTCAGAACTTTGGTGCCCAGGAAAGAGACTGGGGTGTACCCGTCAGGGAAGACAGAACTGAGCTCTGGGCACAGAGAGGAACCTTGGATGCGTGTTGCAGAGTTGCTTACACTGGGTCCTATGTGGGTGAGGAAGGCCAGTTAGGAGGTGCCTGAGATTAGAATTTCCATTCCCCTCTGAGGGATGAGCATGTGGCCTCGCCTGGGTGCCATATATTGTAGATAAAGTAGTAAAGTAATTAAGGAGTCAAATCCCTGGAGCACATATGTATGGACACAGCAATTCCTTTAGAAAGTCAGTTCAGATAGTGACTAGAAGCGCTTTTCTGTTCTGTGTGGATTAAAGCAGTGCAGGGCTGTCCTCAGGATTCTCCAGAGCTCCTCCATTTTCTCAGAGGAAGTGTTTACATCTTGCTCCGCATACAGCTCCTGGCTTTGCCTCATTAAGCACTTGCCCCCTCGTCCCTTCTCTGAAGGCATAAAAGCTCTTCCCATCTCCTTTCACATACCTTGGGACAAAGACCCAGGCCCTATCATCCCTTACATATCAACACGGTTTTATAGGCGATGAAATTGCTGTTGTTTAGAGAACAATCAAGACAAATACTGAGCTCTCATTTTCATGCATCCCTAAAGCCATTCTCCAGCTCTACTGACCTCCTCCCTCCTTTGGCTCCTGTGGTTCTATTCCGTCTCCTCAGATCCAGGGAGCCAAACTCTGACCTGCTTGCCTTTCCTTCTAAGGGAAACAGTAACAGTTGGAAAATGAAACAAACCATCCTAGCATTCATTAGAGACAGCCTTTTACATTATTATTCAGAGCAGTTTAATATAGCTTTGTCTCACCTCTCCTTTAAAAACTACACATATATTTGAGTATGAACTCATCTGGTAGATTACCAGACATCCTCTTCCTGGTGCAAACATCAGTCCTCTTTCTACCACATCCAGCTCCAAATAAAAACACAGCCCTCCTTTGTGGTCTGATGCTTCCCAGACGTGTTCTGATTCATTTTATAACCAGCAAGAAACTTCTGCCTGCAAATGAGAGCCACTGTCAGCACTCAGACATAACCTTCTTTTGCAGTTCATTCTGCGTTTGTGAAACCCTGAATGCATCTTTGTTAGTGGAAGCTTTTGTTATTTCTGAATAATTCTGCACAGCAGCGAACGCGGGGAAAGTCTGAAATATCTCAGGACTGTTAACAGCCAAATGATTTCAAAATACTCTGGTAGTTTGACAGTAAATTTTTCAATCACTACTTAATTACCTCTGTGCTTTGGAGAGTTATAAGACACTGCAAATGTCAAATGTTTTTGTCTCTCATATTTCTGTGAGGGACAGAGGCATCTCAGGTATGGTTGGAAAGACTGAGTATAAAGAGACACAATTTTTAGAAGTTAGGTAGGGCTGAGGGTCACCTTTAGAGAAAGATTACTTAATTACATTATAATAGGCCTGCAGGAAGTATAATCTATTCTTAATTTTCTTTAACACCCCCAGAGATTCTGTGCTGTCTCAAAAAACTCTTACATAAGAAGGGGAAAAAAAGCATTGTCTCACCATATTATTCATGTCCGTTGCCAAAAATGGTTATTTGTATAGTCCTTCAGACTTCCTAACTAGTATCCAGGAATACAAAACAATCCTAATCTGAGGTCAGCATATTTATTGTAATAGCTTACTTATCGATCATTTTTTCAGTGATTTCTCAAATCACGTATTTTAGTCTAAAGATTAGCTTATTCTAAGGACTTAAACATTGGAGCACAATATTCAAATAACAGTATTAGCATGAAAAATTGCTCTGTAAGACAAATGAATAATATAAGGGTCGCATCCTGTGCATTTGTGATAAATGGAATAATGCTGTTGAAGTATTTATAATTTTTAAAATTATTGCGGATGGTTTTAGGCCTGCAGGCCTCCCCAGAGAAGAACAACAGCTCAGAGCTGTACTGTCACCAGCAACGTCTGGGCCAACAAGCCTAAGCCATCCACCAAACACATAGAAACAGCATAACGAACAGGAGATGGGGGACCAGAACCCTGACCCCACCTCCCGCCCCTTCTGGAGATGCCTTTGTTCTTCAGTGTGCTCTGTGTACCCCTGTTATGTGCCTTGTTTTTCTATTAGATCAACACTAGCTTAGTGACTGTATTGTAATCCTACAGGTCAATTGTCGTTTGACCCAAGAAACCTGCGATGTGATTTTACTGTATAAAAACTCTACACAAACAGCCTCAGCTGAAACCCACTATCAGGACCCTTCTGGTCTCTAAGGAGCTTTCTGTTAATAACACTTTCCTACTCTTTGGTTTTTTTTTTTTTGGCAAAATGAATTCATTCTTCAGCTTCCTGAGACACCAACTCAGCACATCTAACAGATTGGGAGTTATTTCCCTGTAACAAAGCCACAGAGATAATAAAATTGAATCAATTGGTGATACATCGACTATAAATACTAGTATATGAAATTTACTTACAGC
>RJWT010014809.1:0-20829 GCA_004365215.1 Cuniculus paca
CAACATGGATCAGGACTTTGCCCACACTGTCCACCAGTTATAGCAGACATATACCTTGAAGTGGCTCTCTCTCTCTCTCTCTCATTTTTGTTTGATATGTTTTGTTTTTGCTTCATTGCTTGTTCTTGTTTTCATATGAGTGTGAATGTTGCTAGGTTGTTTTGTGTGTGTGTGTGTGTGTGTGTGTGTGTGTGTGTGTGTGTGGTTATTGCTGTTCTGTTCTTTCTGTTTCTTCCTTCTCTTTTTCTATCCTGTCTCCTGCTTCAGTTTTCTAAAGGTT
The DNA here is from genome assembly GCA_004365215.1 of Cuniculus paca. Lineage (NCBI taxonomy): Eukaryota > Metazoa > Chordata > Mammalia > Rodentia > Cuniculidae > Cuniculus > Cuniculus paca. The sequence goes on from RJWT010014809.1 coordinate 281, forward strand.
GTGTGATCTTCCTTAGACCTCCAGCCTTGTTTCTAACCTGTTTTTCTTCCATTTCTCTATTTTCCCCTAACTCCTTTTAAATATTCTCCCCTGAGGATATAGAGGAATTATATACAACATAGAATTTTCTGGGTAGGTTTAAATTACATTATACAGCCACAAATCTAGTTCATATGGTTAAAGGTGGCAAGCCAATAGTTATCTCAGTTTGTCATTTTCTAGGCTCTGTTTGATGTGATTGTTATTGCTGATTGTACCACTTTAGCCAAAGAGACATAATTGTTCTAAACAGTTGTTCTTCCACATATACCAAGACTGAAATTGTCTAACAATCATAAAAAATACTATAGGCCAGTGCCAAAGAAGCATAACTGGGCCAAATAGGCATCAACTTCTCATCTCCAATAAACTGAAGACCTAGGATCTTGCAACAGACTCAAAACCCAAAAGCCAGATACACTTTGAAGACATCTCTGAGAAGTAGTCATTTCCTCTGGGTTATAAATACTAGCAATAAAGCTACTTACCATAGGCAATTTACAAGAATCAACCCAGGAATTAAACTAAAAAAATTAGAAATAAAATACTTAAAAAAGAGGGAACCCCAGATGTTCAGCTCACCAAAGGCAAACCCAGGCATCAATGAGATAGGACAACCTGAGAGCCACCACCTGGCCTCTCTGAAGTAGTAACAGCAGAGTAACAAGGCAAATTAATGAGGCTCTAGAAAAATCAAATCAGAAATAATATCTCAGGTAACTATAGAGATGATGACCACAATGAAAGACATGCTTAGTAACTCTAGAGAAGATACAGTTTAAAAAATTAAAATAGCTTAAGAAATGATGGAAACCATGAAGGCTCAACATAGGAAAGAAATGGAATCTGTAAAACAGATATCCAGGATATTAAAAATTCCATTATGGCTGATCCAGAGAAACACAGGCTGTGATGATAGCTATCAAGGTGAAATGCAATTGGATGCCTGTGGTGCTTTGGTGTTTCACTGACCTTGCAGGTCTATGGTCAGTGATCTGATCATCTGTTCAGAAGATAGTGGTGCACAGTGTGGCATCTTGTGAGAATCTCCTTCCTAGGGTGGTAGCCATTGTTGACTCCCTATAGTCTTGTTTTGAAGTCCTATATCATTTTCATTGTTTTGTTGGGTTGGGTTTTACTCTCTTTTGTTTTGTTTGATTATGTTATATCTGATAGCATGAGCAGCTATTTCAAAGGTAGCAAGATATGGTAGCCATTTTGGATTTACTAGTGTCTTGTTTTGAAGTCCTTTATTGCATCCATTGTTTTGTTTTTATTGTTTCTATTCTATTCTGCTCTGTTTGATTTTTGCTATGTCCAAAGGTATCTGCAACTATTTTGAAGACAACAAAAGGCATTATGGTGACTATTGTTGATTTTGTAATGTTTTGAAGTCCTGTATCATTTACACTGGTTTGTTTTTGATTGGTTTTATTCTGTTTCATTTTCCTTGGTTTTATCCTCTCTAAAATTAAAATTAAAAATAGAGAGAAAAAGTACATGCAGTTTGGTGAGCAAATGTGAGGACAGAATCTCAGATAAAGAACACAGGATTGTGGTTAGTGATCATGAAAAGACAGATTTCTTAAAAATAGCAAGGGACCATGAAGAATTCAAACCAATAGCTACTAGATGATACAAAGAAGAATAACATGAGATTGATCAGAGTCAAAGAAAAAGCAGGAGATAGTGCAAATGATATACAAAAAAAAAAATAAGAAAGAAACTTCTTCACAGACATCATGGAAGAAAACTACCCTGACAGGGAAGAAGAACTTGACATACAAATAAGTGAGGCATATAGAACTTCAATTAGCCATGGTCAAAAAAAAATCTACATCAATGCATATGCCTTAGTTGCTTTTCTCTCCTTGTTGGGACAAAAATACTCCATGCGAAAAATTAAGGAAGGAAAGCTAAATAAACCTCAGTTTGTGGAGGTTTCAGTCCATAATCATCTGGTTCCAAAGTAGGATGGCATGGCACAGGGGCAACATTTCAAGGGGGCAGAAGACTACAAAAGCAGCAAAAGCAAAAGGGGTAGAACAAGTAGCTTTTCCTTCCTAATATTGTAAGACTACCCTCTTCGTCACCTCACCACTCTGGGCAGATATAGCACTCAAACCATCTCTCTGCCAACCTCTTGCACAGGGTGAGGATGTTTACAGAGTAGGGACTCTGGCTATCTGCTGAGTTGTTTAGTTAAATTTCTAAACTTCTCAAGTTGACACACTGTATCAACCATTCAACACAAGAACAAAGTATTGCAAGTTGTTAGAGAAAAGAAGAAAATCACATATAAAGGAAAGCCCATCAGAATCAGAGCCAACTTCTCAATACAAATCTTCAAGTCAAGGACAGATTAAAGTGAAGCATTTCAAGCCCTAAAAGAAAACAACATCCAACCCAGATTGATGTAGCCCACAAAACTATCTTTCAAAATTGATGGAGAAAAGAGTTACTTCCATGACAAAGAACGAACACCTGAGGAAATTCATGACCACCAAACCAGCACTCCAAAATGTTCTGAAGGACATTCCAGAAAGAGATAGTAAGGCTAAACTCTATGAACCCCAACAGGATGAATCAATCAGGTAAGGCAAACAAGTGAAAAGAGTGGAAAAAGGGAGCCTACAACAGGAAAATAACATGACAAGGATAAATCAATATGTATCAGTTATAACCATCATGTTAATGGTCTCAACCAATTAGAAGACACAGATTGGCAGAATGGATCAAGAATCAAGACCTAACAATATGCTGCATATAAGAAACACATTTAACTAAAAAAGAAATACATACACAGAAAGTCAAAGAATGGAAAACAATATTTCATGGAACAAGAATCCAAAAAAAGCAGAAATAGCTATTCGATTTGAAGACAAAGTGAATCTCAAACCAAGACTAATTAAGATAGGCAAGGAAGGTCACTACATCTTTGTAAAGGTAATAATCCATGAGGACGCTATAACAATCACAACTATAAATGCAACAAATATCAGTACACCCAACTATATAAAACAAATATTATTTAACAGACATGAAAAATCACATAAGCACTAATACAAATGCAAGTGAATGCAAAGGAACTGAAATTATCCTGTGCATATTATCAGACCATAGTGCAATGAAATTGGAAATCAAAGGCAAAAGAAGCCACAAGAACTTCATAAACAAATGGAAATTAAGTAACACCATGCTGATCAACCAGTGAGTCACAGATAAAATTAAAGAAGAAATTAGGCAGCTCCTGCAATTAAATGATAATGCCAGTATAATATACCAGAACTTATGGGACATGATAAAAGCTGTCCTAAAAGGGAAAATTATAATAGTGAATACCCATATAAAGAAAACAGAAAGAGCTTAAATAAACAGTTTAAAGTTAAATCTCTAGCTTCTAGAAAAAGAAAAGCAATTCAAGTCCATTGCTTGTACAAGGGAGGAAATTATAAAGAGTAAAACATGAATAAATGCAATGGAGGCTAAGAAAACAATCCAAAAAATGAATGAATGTAAGAGTTGGTTCTTTGAAAGATGAAATAAAATTGACAAACCCTTTACCATCCTTATCAAAAAAGGAAAGAAGACTCAAATATATGCAATTGGGAATGAAAAGGGTGAAATCACGACAGACCCTGCAGAAACCCAAAAGATTACCTATATCTATTCAAGAATTTTAATTCTAGGGCCAAGGATATAGTTTGGTAGCATGGAGCCTGTCTGGAAAGCTTGAGGTTATGAGTTCAACTTTCAGTACGAAAAAAAGAAAAGAAAAGAATTGGAATTCTAATAAGATGGAAAATGCAGAAAAAATGAAAACATTCCTACATACATATGAACTACTGAAGTTGAATCAAGAAGATACAAAAAAATCTAAATTAACTAGTATTAATCAGTGAAATTGAAGATATAATTAAAAGCCTAACAACAAATAAAGTCCCAGGTTCTGATGGATGCACTGCTGAATTCTACAAGAAATTTACAGAAGAACTAATACTCTTACTTCTCAAAGACTTTAGTAAAATTGAAAGAGAAGCAATACTCCCAAATTCATTCCTGGAAGCAAGCATTACCCTGATACCAAAATCAGAGAAGGACCCAACTAAGAAAGAGAACTACAAACTAATCTCTCTAATGAACATAGATACAAAAATCCTCTATAAGATACTGGAAAACAGAATGCAGCAAACCATCAAGAAGATTATACACCATGACAAGTAGAATTCATCCCAGGGATGCAGTGATGGTTCAACATATGTAAATCAATAAATGTAATACACCATATGAACACAGCCAAGGAATGTGGTCAACTCAATATATGCAGAAAAGGCTTTTGAAAAAGTCCAACACCTACTCATGATTTTTAAAAAACCTTACAGAAAATTGCAACAGATGGTTTTATCTTAGACAGATAAAAGTCATCTATAACAAACCAACAGCCAATATCATCCTAAATGGACAAAACTGAATGTTTTCACCCTAAAATCAGTAACAAGTCAAGGATATCCACTGTCACCACTATCATGGAAACATGAACCTGAGTGATTAGATAAGAGAAAGAAATAAAAGACATAAGGATAGGAACGGAAGAAGTTAAATTATCATTATTCACAGATGACATGATACTCTACGTAGAAGACCCCAAACCTCCACCAAAAGACTTCCATATTTAATAACCAATTTCAATAGTGCAGCTGGATGCAGAGTCAACCCTCAAAAATCAATACCTTTCAGGTACTTGAAAAACATACTTGCTGAAAAAGAAATTAGGGAAACAACATCTTTGAAAATAGCATCAAAAAATGAAATACCAAGGAATAAATCTAATGAAGGAAGTAACAGACCTCTACATTGAAAACAAGAGATCGAAGAGGATATCAGAAAATACAAAAATATCCCTTCCTCTTGGGTAGGAAGAACCAATATAGTGAAAATGCCATACTTCCAAAATTGTTACACAGATTTAATGCAATCCCAATTAAAGTTTCCACAGTGTATCTTACAGAGTAAGAGAAAACAATCCTACAGGTCATGTGGAACCAGAAGTGATCTAGAACAGTGATGGCAATTCTGGTCAACAAATGCAAGGCAGGGAACATTATAATTTCAGGCTTGAAATTATACTACAAAGCTACTGAGATAAAAACAGTATGGTACTAGCAAAAAACAAAACAAAATACCAGAGGATTAATGAAACAGATTAAAAAATACGGAAACAACTTCAGACGTACTTAGCCACCTTTTCTTTGACAAAGTTGACAAACACCTCAACTGGAATAGACAGCCTCTTTAATAAATGATGCTGGAAAATCTGGCTTTCCACATGCTGAAGATTAAAACGAGATCCATATCTTTCACCAGGCACTAAACCAAAATCTAAATGGGTCAAACATCTAAATATTAAAACAGAAACAATAAATCTGCTGGAAGATAGAATAGATAGAACTCTTGGTGTAGATAAGACATTGGCGTAGGCAAATAGTTTATGAACAAAACCCTGATTGCACAGAAACTATCACAAAGAATCAATAACTGGGATCTCATCCTATTGAAAAGCTTTTGCACAGCAAGAGAAACCACCAACAGAGTGAAGAAGCAACCCACAGTATAGGAAAAAAAATTTACCAGTTGTTCCTCAGACAAAAGGTTACTATCTAGACTAAACAACTCAGAAGTAATCAGGTCCCCTATATTTAAAGACCAAATCCAAAAATGGGCATCAGAGATGAATACACACTTCTCAGAGGGAGAAATACAAATGGCAAATAAATACATGTAAAAATGTTCAATATCATTGGTCATTCTCAAAATGCAAATTAAAACAATTCTGAGATTCCAGAAAGAATTGCTGTTATCAAGAGATCAACCAATAACAAATACTGGAGAGGCTGTAGGGAAAAGGGAACGCTTATCCACTTTTGTGGGATTGTGGACTGGTGCAACCACTGTGGAAACCAGTGCAGAGATTCCTCAAAACACTAAGACTAGAGGTCTCATTTGACACAGCTATTACCCTTCTGGGAATCTTCCCAAAAGAATTTAAAGCATCATACCACAGTGATATATGCATATCCCATGTTTATAGTGGCCCAGTTTGTAATAGCCAAATTATGGGAACAGCCCAAATTCCCATCAACTGGTGAATGGATAAAGATGCACTTTTTTACACAATGGACTATTACTCCGCCATAAAGAAGGATAAGCTTAAGACATTCTTAGGTAAATGGATGCACCTTGAGACAATGATCTTAAGTGAAAAAAATCAGACACACATGTATAGATATTATGTTGTTTCTCTTGTGTGAGAAACTGGAAGTGTAAATAAGGACCAAAATGTATAATAGATATTGTGAAATAGGAAGAAAATGTTCACATAGGAAGAGAAACAAGGGAGAGGGAGGGGGAAAGGAAGGAAGGGAAAAGAAAAAGAAATGAGAAAAGAAGGAAAAATGTAAACAAAAATTTTGTAAATAAGAAGGGGAAGAGGAGTTCAGCGGAGGGTAGGGGAGTGGAAAACAAAAAAGAATCAAGTTATATCATGTGCAGTTGTAAATTACATATGATGAATGTGATCATTATGGATATCTAAAAGGTACCAGTAAAAAACATTTTCTTAAAAAAAAAGTTTATAAGTTGTGATCATATCCCCACTGAAAATAACTAACTCCCCTCAATAAATTTTAAGTGCATTGCAAAGATAGAAGGAAATTAAAGGATATATTCAGAGTTCACATACAAAGCAACCACAGTAATTGAGGAAAAAGAACACCCTCTGGTCCCCCTGGTGTCCCTGATGGATCAGCCTTTCCCAGTGTCCTTCAGTATGATGGTCTGGCAACAAGTTGGTAGAAAATAAAAAGTTGGAATGTATCTAAAGTAAGGACTTTGACAAAAGAGCCCCATATAAAACTAGAACTTCCAGTCAACTACCACTGATAAGCAGGATACAAAAATATTAACAATAAAAATTGGTTTTTTTTTTTGACTGGGAATCAAACTCATAACCTTGCAATTGCCAGGCAGGCACTGTGCCACTGAGCCATAAACCCCCACCCAAAAAACGCTACCTTATTGAAGACAACAAAAGAAAAAGTCTTTGCACTCCTTATCTTTGATACAATACACATGGAAAAAATCTCCTCTGATTTGTGAATATAACCAGCATTCAGGTGCTAATATCCTATTCTTGAAAATAAAATCTCATGCTAATAATAATATATTTTAAAGTGAATTTTTGTTGCTAGTACTATAACCAATTGGCAAATGTAAACAAGAATATTTTCAATTCAAGCCTGAAAAAATTGAACAGGTAAAGTTGTAAGGAACATGCGCTTACATTAGCATTAAATAGCATAATCCACACATAAGAAAGAAGACAGCCCTAGAAAGAGCCAGATGAAATGTAAATAAACAGATCAACTGATGGAAGTTATAAGAGAAATATGCTTCATATGCTTTAACTGAACCTTGTTTTTGATAAATTACAGATTCACAAGCACTTGTAAGAAATATTACAAAGTAATCCTGTACTCACTTTACTCAGTTTCCCTCAATGATGACATCTTAAAAATTTTTAATACAATATCACAACCACTATATCAACACTGACACAATCCATCAATCTTATTCAGATTTCCCAAATTTTACACATACTCATTTGAGTGTGTATTTAGTTTTATGCAATTTTGTTACATGTGTAAGTTCTTGTATCTATCACATCAACATTTTTTAAAAAATAAATATCCAAAGTATGGATTAATAACAGGAATCAATGAAAATGGCTAGATAGATACAAAAAGAACTATATATAGCCTGTTTAAATTTTAATAAAAATTAAAAATTTATTGGTAGGTTATATGAGCAAGCTACCCAAACATGGAGAAACGACAGACTGTGCAATAATCCCCAAAATAATTACTCAAATGGAACACGAAGAGGCAAAGATACTGAAAAATAGAAAGTCATTAAGACATGTGGCGAACAGGAGAGGGAATAATTGGTACATAATTAGAAATCTAAGGGATAATAGAAAAATCAGAAAGATATATTTGAATACATACGTCTTAGTTTTCTTTCATTGCTAACTCAAAGTCAAAGAGGGAAAGTTTTATTTAGGTCACAGTTTGCAGAGGTTCCAGTCCATTATTGACTGACCTCAAGGCAGGGTAGCATGGCAGATAGGAATTTCAGAGGAAAAACTGCTCACGCTGGACAGAAGGTAGGAAAAGCAACAAGGGATAAACACAGCTCTATCTCTTAAATCTTAGCCAGGATACTAGGTTGGGTAGCACTCATGCCCTTAATTCTAGTGCCCTTTTCCTAGCATTGCACCAAGAATCAATCCCAGCGTCACACACTCAAGATCCAGCCACTTTCGAAAATACCCCACCTATGACCACATGAGGCTTTGGGGGGCCATCTAAACACAAGCCATAACAACATATGACTCATAATGTCCCAGAAGTAAAGATAGTTTGAGTGCTTGTTTCAGTAATGGCAATAAATACCAAATAAAATAATGAAGAATAATCACATCAAACGTATTGTAGGGAAACAGTAGAACACCAAACACAAAAAGATCTCAAAAGCAGCCAAAAAGATAAGATAGAGTAAATATAAATGGGTGACAATTAGATAACTGATTTTCAATAGTATTTACAGAACTAGAAAGCAGTATAATGTTTTGATAGGAGAAAACAACAGCTAAAGTTATGTACTTAACAAAGGTATATTTCCAGAAATTTGGTAAAGATATTTTTGTAAAAATGAAAACTAAGAATGTATATGACTAGCAAATTTTAATAAAGAAAATTTCAAAAGGTATTTTTCAAGCATAAGAAAACTAAACTGAGAAAGAAAATATGAGATTCATGATAGATGGTAGCTATAAACCGATACATATATATTAAAACTGAGACACATATTAAACTGATACACATATGTTAACAATTATATATTATATATTATACACATATATAAACAGATACACATATATTAAAATTGAGATGTATCTCCTATGGCTCCCAATTTCATACCGTTCCAATTCCTTAGACAAACATCTAACGGTTGTTGTCCTGATAAAATTTTTCCAATTTGTCTCTTTCTTAATCTCATCTACAAAATTTCCTCTTCCAAGTTGTTATTCTTACAATGGCCTGAATAATTTTGCATATGACAAAACGCATTTTGCTCATATCTTGGCTCTTGCCTAATAAACTCTTTCTCCTACACAGCACTATTTATATCTTTAGGAACTCACTTCTTAAAGTCCTCCAAATCACTAAGCCTATCGTTACTTTCCTTTCAGTCTCTTCATCTCTTCAAATTTATATTCTCTGAAATAATCATCATATGATTAAAATCAACAAATGTATATTTTTCTCTCACTATTAGCTGAATATTTTGCTAGATATCTGAAACTTATACCTGATATACAATATATAATATATGCTTGAAGTTGGAGTTTAAACCTTGTTCTGCTACTGCATAGTTGTAGCTATTTAATCATCTAAATTTCAGTTTTCTTATATAACATGTACAGAATTAAAATGTATATTCTTAGAGCTAGTGTAAGCATTGAATAAGATAATTAATATAAAGTGCATTCCTTATTTTTATGAATCAAGTGCTTTTGAATTCTGAACCATGGAATCCTGGAACACAATTGGCATCAGAATTCTATGAGAGTGAGATGACTGGGAATACCAAGGCCTATGACCTAAGTGGAGGAGGACTATATATAGATAGGTAGATAGACAGACAGACATAGATAGACAGTTCATTTTCACCATATTATGTGAGCACTTTTTTATTATTTTAAAAAGCAAAACAGAAAAAAAGATAGAAATAATACAGAATTTCAAAACAAAACAAAACAACAGTAAGAAATCAACACTAGTTAATACATTCCGTATTGTTATCTTAGAAGTAGTGGTTCAGGTTACAAGATCTAGGCATAAGAAATGATCAAGTAGTCAAACAGTGACAGCACAAAGTGTTCGTTTTGATGAATTAACATTGACTAGTAGTATTGCACACATATACATACATAGTTATATGTGCAAACCTACATATATGTAATTTTTTCCTTTCTTCCATTTCTCCTTTCCCCTATCCCAGTTGTTCTTTCCTTTTGAACACTTTCTTTCTCTTTCATTATTACAATGTTTACTGTACATTTTGGATCTTATTACTCTTTCAGTTTTTTATTATTTATTTTTTACACTAGGGTGACAATACGATATTTACAAATGCGAGTCTGATTTATTTCAGAGTATAGTCTCAAGTTGCCTCCAATTACCTATAAAAGCCTCAAGATCCCTCAAAGGACTTATATATAGAACATATAAAGAATTGAAGAGCATCAGGTGCCCCAAATTCAAAGACTCAATCCAAAAATGGGCATCAGAGATGAACACACACTTCCCAGATAAAGAAATACAAATGGCAAATAAACACACGAAGAAATGTTCAACAGCACAGGTCATTCGAGAAATGCAAATTGAAAGAACACTGAGATTCCATCTCACTCCAGAAAGAATGGCTGCCATCAAGAAATCAATGGATAACAAATGTGGGTGGGGCTGTGGGAAAAGAGGAACACTTTCCCACTGCTGGTGGGAGTGTAGAATGGTACGGCCACTGTGGAAATCAGTATGGAGATTCCTCAAAAAACTAAGATTGGAAGTCCCATTCAATCCAGCTATTCCCCTCCTGGATATTTTCCCAGAAAAACTAAAAATGTCATGGCACAGCGATATATGTGCACCCATGTTTATAGCAGCACAATTTGTAATAGCTAAATCTCAGAAACTACCCAAATGCCCATCAACCACAGAATGGATAAAAAAGATATGGTATTTTTATACAATGGAATATTACTCAGTTATGTAAACACTTTTATGTTCCAAGACATATGAACAAAATACCTAAAGGCTTGTACAAGAAATAAGCAATAATGAATAATACAATATAATATGCTAGGAAAAGGGGTTGGCAAAAATTTTTGTAAAGGGCCAGATAGTAAATATTTTAAGTTCTGTAGGACATACTGTTTTTGTTGTAACAATACAATTCTACCACCTGAAAGTGGCTACAAATAGTACCCAAACAAGTGGGTGGTGTGGTTGTGTTCCAATAAAATTTCATTTACAAAAACATAGTGGATCAAATTAAGTTCACTAGCAATAGTTTCATCAATCATTATATTAGAGAAAGAACATATTTTTGCTCAACAATTATTTATTGACTACTTTGACGTGCTCCTTTTTCTGTTCTAGGTGTTGGGGTACAATAGTTATACACAAAACCTACCTTAATAGAATTTACATTCCAATGGAGAAGATTGACTTTAAGTAAAACAAGCAAAATACAACGCTGGTGATAGATTCTAAGAAGAAAATCAAATCCGGAAGGAAGTCAAAAAAAAATCAAAGAAGTATGTAAAATTCTAGAAAGGGTCACCAAAGAAGCCTCATCTAGAAGATGGCTTTTAAAAATGGCCAGAAGAAAGTGAGAAAGTGAATCATGCAGGAATCTGGAGGAAAAGGATTCCAGTAGACTGAAAAGCCACTGGGAAGGTCATGAAGAAGGGGTTTGTCTGGCAAGTCAGGGTCAGTGAGAAGGCCAGTATGACTTGAACCTAGTAAGGCAGCTGAGCCTGACAAGAGGCAAGACCACAGAAGTGACTGGCACTGTCAGGTAGGCCCTGCACAGCAAAGAAGCAGAGTTCACTGGCTTTGACTCTGAGTGAGGTGGAGTGCTGATAGAGAGTTTGGGGCAGAGGATGACTTGATCTGAGTTATGCTTATCTTAAAAGTAAGTCTAGGGGCAGGAGTGCAAGAGCAGCTGTGGAAGAGCAGTTGGGAAGTTGTTGCAATAACCCAGGTGAGAGATGGTATGGTAGGGCCAGAGCAGGGCAGTTGTACCAAGTACAGGAGAAGTGATACAAATGAGATAAACAAGTGCATACTTTAAGACAAATGCAGTGGCATCTTCACTGAGATTTGAGCCATAGGTCAGAGCTGGTTAACCAAGTATTGAATTGGGAAATGAAGTCCAAAACCATCAAACGGAGTTCCTGAAGAGAGATGAGAGAAACCTTGAAGTAGAAGAGAATTAGCAGCTTCCTACAGAAGTTGGGACTCTGATAAAACACATCCTCAGAAAGACCTTGGAAGATCAAATAACTCTAAGCTCCATTCACTGCCAAATCTACATCTCTAGCATCAAGGGAATGATGTGTGAAGCAAAGATGTAGAAGTCAGATCCGTCGATCCTCCACTGGCTAAAGTAATTTGAAAACAAGTTTCCTTGAGAAAAAGAACAAAAACATTTATACATGTGTAGCTGTGTTTCAGATTCCTAAATTTAAATTTTAGGAAGGGGCGCCACTGAAAACAAATGAGCCAGACAGCAGCTGGTCAGGGTACAAGGACTAACACCCAGTTCCTTGGACAGTGCCCAACTTCCGTGAAAAATGGAACACAGTTAGAAACTAGGGTCTCTCCTAAAAAATTTCTAAGAGGAAATATTTGTAACCCAGACAGACCACATGGCCCACTCACAAGTCTGTATATTTGCCAGGAAACAGCCACAGAAAGGAGAGAAACAGCTTCTCCACACTCACCTGAAGAGGAAAGTGTACTCAGCCAGGTAAATAAAAAACCTGTGGAATTCATTTACTTTAACACAGTGTCTATTGGAACAGTGGAGAAATTGGTCTAGGAAAATAAACAGCAGACATTTCTGTTATTAGGGAAACTTTCCCAGCTTATCTTGACGTCTTCTCTTGTTTCTTCCCTCCTACTCCTTGCCTGATGACATGCGTAGGAGAAAGTGAGACTTGTCCCCTTAGACGTTGCACATTGAGCATGCTGAACTGGAGGGACTGAGAGATTTTTCTTGCTGTTCCTGTTCAAAGTTTCTCCTCCCTTTCTTCTCTCCCTGCCCTCTTCTACCCCTTACACTTATTTTCCCCCATGCATGTTTTTTTTGGCTTCGGGAAACCTTGAATCTTTACTTCAAAAGAAACGTATAATGAAGCCTGGCTGATGTTTAACAGACCCGCCACTGCAGCAGCCCCACCCCACCATTACTTTGGCTCAAAAGCCACAGAGTGTGGGTGAGCAAAGCACAGCTAATCCCCAGCATCCAGCTCTGTGTAGCACCAGGTCCCTCACCTGTTCTTTGGGATGGCACATGCATCTGCCCTCCTGTCCCATGATACATCCCTTCCAGGACACAACCACAGATCCCACTCTGCCTTGGTCCTGCAACACATCTCCCAGCCCATGTTCCTGCAGACCTCTTTAGAGAGAAGTGAGCCATATACTAGCATTCTATGTATAGCAGCCCCCTGCACTTGAGACTTCATCAAGAATATTGAGGGAATGGGGCAAAGAATAGACAGGGAGTCATCAATACCTAGAGACGTTGGCCAACACAAGGTTCAGAAAACAGACATACAGTATCCCCCTAACTGCTTCCTAGCTGATGCTAGATAAATGATGACTTCGTTATATTGTGCTCAGCCAATTATTTTTGTCTGGTGATTTTGCTCCTTATCAACAATATTATGAAATTTGAAATACAGAAACCAAAACAGAGCAGCAATCACACAGTTCCAAATTGGTTTGGATACTTAGCTCAACTCTTGTGAAAAGGAGAAAAAGAAAAGGATGGCAAGTAGGTACAGCAGCAAAGAATCTTATCTCTGTGGCATAACTAAATAGAAAAATAACTGAACCAATGACCAAATGATGATAAGGACTTGAAGGTCAGGAAGACAAGTTCACTTTAGGACACAGAGATTCCCTTGGCTTGGCTTGCTAGAATGTACTATAGGGAATGGTCAATGACATTTGCAATTTCTCTGACGTGGACACTCATCCCCTTTCTTCCTTCAACTTCTGTGGACTCTTTCTCAGGGCAGCTGGTATTTGGAAATAGACATCTGGCTTATGTAGCTTTCCCTTACCACAAGCCAAGTTCTATCTCGGTAATTCTGTTCAACTGGCTGGATAATGTATCTATAACTCATATCTCCTCTGACCAGTCCGAAGTCTGATAAATACTCTCCATTTGATAGGCACATCTGGATTACAGATGTTTGATTCTGGATTCTGCAGGCTCTCTCTTCTTCTCAGAGACTTTTGGAGAGGACTCCTTTGGGCTAGATTTCTGGTTTTTCTCTAGGAGTGGTGGGGAGACTGAGTAAGTTTTGAAATTTGAGCAGAATTATTCACAGATCAATAGTATTTACCATTTTAGTAATCTATCTATTGGTTTCTTCCCCACTTGCCACTACCCACTACTGAACATTGAGCTCCTATGTGAAAGGATTTTGGTGCCTGATGCATTCTATTTGCTCCATAAATGTCTGGCAAAGCATTTGTTGGAGTTGGAGGCCTTCAGAGTCACAGTCTAAAGGAACTATGAGCTTGAGTTCTGTGATTTAATGATATGGATGCTATAGATGGGCAATTTAGTTCAGCAATGACAACTAACTCCAAGTCACAGGACCCCATAGGCACCCACAGGTCTATGTCTCTATGAATCCAAAGTCCTTTGAAACAATTCAAGCCATAGCACAGAAAAGCAAAACCCATGTGCTGCCACAGTCTGGGTTTAAATTCAGAAAATATAGATCAATTTCTTAAATTCCTCCACAAAGTTATTAGCACTTATTTATATTATTCTTTTTGTCCTCCTGCTTAGCTTGCCATATCTGATTTGTAAATAATAGTTCTTAAACTATCTTTATTGTAAATTAGAGTTATAAAAATTGAGATTTTTAATTATAAAATTTAAGCACAAAGAATATAAAGCAGAATACATGACAAAAACTCTATATATGAAATAAATATGAATTGAGACAGAAAAATCTCTTCTCTCTACTGTGTTTCTGCCTTTGGACTTTGGTCAGAAGAGGAAATTCAAAAATAATTATTCTGTTTTAGACCCTTGTAAATAAAAATTTTAAAATGTGGTTCCTGTTGTAAATAAGCACTAGACATTTGAGGAAATTCACCATAATGAAAGATGGATGGGAAATGTTTTTAAATCTTGCAATTATTCTCAAAATATATTACATACTTATGATAAAAATAGATTAATAATGAAAAAACAAACAATAAAAATATCTTTGAATATGTCAATAACTAAATAAATCATTTGAAACTATAAGGAAATCTCAAATGACAGAACAAAATAAAAAAGATAAAACATACAGAAAAAAGTAGATAAAAAGTGGGAGATAAATTCAGGAAATACATTTCTAGGTATCTTGGGGAGAGAAAAGGAAAGCAGAGAAAATGAATGAAGATATATCAAAGGAATAACTTAAAAAATTTCCCAGAGATAAAGGCAAAGAATGCTCAAATTGAAAGGATGTACAGTAAAATAATAAACAACTAAAAATTCCAGTCCTAAGAAAAATTGTCATAAATTCCCTAAAGTAATAAGCTTAGGATAATATTTTAAATGATTTTTGAAAAGAATAGATGGATAGATAGAGAGATAGATAGACAGACAGAGAGACAGAGAGAATTATCAGAATAGAAGCTAGAGGTAATTAATAGTTTCCTTCAAAATTTTAGACAAAGTCAAATTATCAGTTTTGTGTAAAGACAGAATAAAAACATTCTGAGAAGTCATTTCAGAAAAATGCTGCCTAAAACATCCTTTCTTGAAAAGTTACTTAAGGGTGTATTCCAGTGAAATGATAATAAATTAAGAGATATTTATATAGTTCACACTATGACTGTAATCCAAAAAAGCAATGAAGTTCCAGGGTGACAATTGTGTAGCAAATCTAAATATAATTCATGAATATTGGACAAGGAGACTAAAATGAACCAAAACAGAGGTGTGCAGGGGAGAGAAAACCTAAAGATATAAGTCTATGTATTAAGATATCAAAAAAGAACAAAAGGAAGAGGCAAAGAAGATAGGAAAGAAAGAAGGCCAAGAGGAAATACATACTCAAGTGATAGGGTAGGGGACAGGAAGAGTCAAGAAAGGAAATAAAACAATAGAATAATATTTTGTTCTGCAATAAGTAATGTTTCATAGTCATAATGTTACAAATATGAATACCAGTGTCCCTCATATTCATGTGTTCTGCATCTGTGAATTTAAACAATATTGGGAGTTGTGGACCCAGAGAACCAAGAGCCAACTCATGTCCTTCCATGAGCCAGAGACAGCCATGCAGGCCAGGAGATGAACCAAGAAGCCAAACCGGGCCCTCATGTGAGCCAGCCAGCACACAGGCCAAGAGACAAGAAGAGCACCCTCCCCTCAACTGCCTATAAGCAACTGGCTGATTTGGAGGAACACAGGCTGAGATGATAATAAGTGAAGTGAAAAAAGCAATTTAATGCTTGAATTGTTTGATTGACTTTACAGGCCTAAAGCCAGTAGTCTAAGCATCTATTTAGAGGATAACAACATGCAATATAGCAACTATGGGGGATTTCTTTCTGTCTTGTTTCTGAAATCCAATATTGTTCACACTGTTTTGCTTTGCTCTACTTTATTGTTTTGTTTTATTTCCTTTAAAATAAAAAGAAATAAAAATTAAAAAATAATGTTGGATTGAAAATAGAAAAATTGCATCTGTTTTGAATGCGTAAAGGATTAGTCCTTGTCCTTATCATTATAATACAATATATTCGCATTGTATTTGATTTTATAATAATCTAGAAATGATTTAAAGCTTTCAGGAAAATGTTTGTAGATTATTTTCAAGTCATATGTCTTTTATACAAGGAACTTGAGCATCTGTGGATTTTAGTATTTTGAGGGATGCTGGAACCAATTTTGTGGAATTATAAGGAACCACTATAACTAAAAATATTAAAATAAATTTAAAAAGTAAAATAACTGTATTGGAAAGTTGAAAAGGGGATAGTAAATATATGATTGTTAGTCTCATCTCTATTATAAGAGCAAATCAATGGGCAATATTTAAAATTGATGACTTGAGCAATGTATATATATATACATTTATGGAAATATAGAGAAAATTATCAGAAAAACTAGGTAAAAGAATTAAATATACCTGCTTATAGGTAGCAAGGATAGAGAAAAGATAAAAAAAGGGAAGAATTAGGCAGGAGACAATTGTTCTTCCTTACACATTTTGTCACACTCTGGTATTTTTAGCCATGAGAATTTATTACTCTGACTTAAATTTTTTAACACTCCAAAAGCATATACATTTGGGACTGGGGTGTAGCTTGACAGACGAGCATGTGCTTAGTATGCACACAGCTTGGTTTCAATCTCCAGCACCACCAAAAAGAAAAAAAAAGTGTATTTCCTATAATTCCACAGAAAGGGTATTGTACACAGGGAAAATAAAGTGCCTATAATTAGACACTCACAACACTTGTGAGTCTATAGATAGAACAGTATGAATTCTATGGCAGTGAGAGGCAGTGAGAGGAATAAGTCTTAAACTTATCGGTCTGCCCTTAACTGATAAGGGCAGACCAGAAGGAGTTTAGAGGGATAAAGGGCCACTGTAAGAATGATGCCTGGGTACCTTTAAAGACTGCTGCTATGATTTAAATGAGTGTCCCCCAAAGGATCATGTGTTAAAGTTTGGATTCCCAGTGTGGTACAATTGGGAAGCATTGGAACCTTGATATGGGACAGGAGGTCCTAAGGTCATCGGGGACATGACCTCCAATGGAATTATGAGACCCTAGTCTCTTCCTCTTACTTTCCAGTTTTCTGGCTCACAAGGTGATGAGTTTGCTTCACTGCATACTCCTACCATGATGTGCTGCTTCATTTGATACCCAAAGCAATGTAGCCCCTAATCTTATACTAGACATACAGAATAGTGAGCCAAAGTAACCATTTCTCTTTACAAGATAATTATCTCATGTATTTCATTATAGTAATGGAAAGGTGACTAATTAATAACTTTCTCAGTCAGGGCAATGGGCTGATGTAACAGTGAGTTTGGAGACAAATGGGAATACTTCTAATTTTAATTTAAATCTCTTTTGTACCTTGTAAACTTTAGAGATACCAAATATTTTCCTGAACCTTATTTCATTTGATTCATAAGACAACCCTAGGATTTAGATCATGTAAAGTATTACTGCACTCACCTACCTCTTACAAGCAAGACATCTAAGTTTCAGGAAGTGACATCTGTAACTGAAAAACCTCATGTAGTAGACCTTTCTGTGGATTTGTATTCCTGTGCTGAGACCCTCTGTCTACAGGAAGCACAGTCACAGGTACCTGGGGTGAATGATTTTCTACTGTTTACCATGTTTGCTTTCCTCGAGATTTCTTGGTCCTCTCTGGTGAAGGTGTCCAGTCTTGCCTGGCCTAAGATACCTGGAGATCTGGTCAGGAGCCAGATTACAGTAGAGTCTGAGAACCAGGTGGAGAATTCAGGTGCCTTTCACACTGCACATAGTGTTTTACTCCACACGGTGTGACTTGTTCTCTGCTGTCTTTTTCTTGGTGATCTTGCATTGTTAATTAACTAACACTACACCTAAGACTTCATAAAAGCCTGATAAAGTCTGTTGAGAGCTGAAAGAGTGTTTTATTGTGGGACTGTGTGAACACTTTTTTTCCCCTCCAGATGCCAAAAAGGATAAAACAATGAGAAACGTACCCTACAAGTAAGACCTCATAATTCCCAATTTCTTACCTCTTGGGCGAGTCTGGATCAAAGCAGGTCTTGCGCACATCTGTCACCTCGGGATCGCAGCAGTCCCCCTCGTCAAAGTCGTTCAGCATGTTGTTGCACGCGGCGTGACAGATCCCATCCCTGCGGTTCCAGGAGTAGCAGCGGCCCTGCAGGCGGCAGTCACCCCCATCATAGCCTGTGAGCGGGTGCTCACACTCGGGGTCACAGTGGTCATTTCCAACCTTGCTGGGCTCACAGTTCACAAGCACGACCCGGTGGCGCAGGGTGGAGTTGAGGACCCGGTGGACGCTCAGCTGCCAGCTGATGTTGTAGCGGCTGAAGGCCTCGTTCAGGGCCTCATGCTGCTGCTGGATCTGCGCCTCGCTCACCATGGGCTGCGAGCCCTCGTCGTCACAGACGTTCACCACCTGATACCGGATCACCTTCTCTCCCCGCAGGGGCCAGTGCCCATTGTACTGAGAGATCAGCTCCACATTGTCACAAACTGTCTGCCCACAGAGTGGAGGCTGCAGAGGTGACAGAATCTCAGGCTTTGGCCCAGAGCCCTGGAGAACCTCAAGTCGGGGATATTTCTCATCCCTGAAAGTTGTCCACTGTTCCTTCAAAGGATCAAAATTGGCTGTCAGGACCAAGGTGGCCAACTCCTCTGCCCTGCTTGCATGCTGAGGACTGTGCTGGAGGTGGCTTTGTGAGAGGGCAGTGGACCAGAAGACCAGTGTGCCGAGGTGTCCACGGAAATAGTGCCCGTTCTCAGAGCTATCCCCACCCAAGAGCAAGGAGCGGCAAGATGCCATGAAAGGACTGTTCAGGGGACCCAACTGGCCTGGACTGCTAGCCACCTGAGTGCCATCCACATACAGGGCCATGCGCTGTCCATCGTAAGTGGCTGCCACATGTGTCCATGTGCCTGGTTGGTAGCGACTGTGACCAGTCACAGTGGTGGCTTTCTTCATGCGGTCGGTGCGGAGGGAGAAAAAGAAGCGAGCATCTTGCCTTCCCTTGTCCTTCCCTGAGTGGATGCCCAGGGCCCAGCCCTTGTCATTGATTGTGTGGGAGCAGTTATCAAACACACCTGGGAAAGAAGGAAGAATCCAGCAAGAAATACCAGATACAAAGAGAGATGGAGAAAGGGAGAAGAAAGCCTGTGTAAATAAGTTTTTAGTGGTAAACAAATAAGTGACACTGATTCCTCATTTGGGATCCCTATTTATGTTCCCATGCTAGACTATTTGGCAGTTTACATCCCCCCAAAAGAATCTAATTTGAGATTCTACCCAGTTTTGCTCATTTGGTTTGATTTTTGTTCTTTCCAGTACTGGGAATTGAACTCAGGGCCTTCCCACTGAGCTACATTTCCAGTCTTTTTTGTATTTTTTACTTCGACATAGGGTCTTCCTAAGTTACTAAATTCCCCAGACTGGGCTTGACTTGTATCCTCTTACCTTAACCTCCCAGAGTGCTGGAATTGTAAGAAAGCACTACGGTGCCCAGATCATTCTGGTATTTTTAAACCACTAAAATGGAAGCTGGAATGCAGATATTCAATACGACTTACATCCACCCTTTAGTAATTTTTTTTTTTTGGCTTTCTGAGGCAGGGTCTTACTATGCTGTTCAGGATGACCTTGAGCTCACTTTATAGCCCAGGCTGGTCTCTAACTTGCAATGATCCTCCTGTCTCAGTCTCCTAAGTGCTGGAATTACAGGCATGCGCCACCACACCTGACCATTCTTTAATATTTTATCAGGAAGGTTTTTCACGCTTGCTGACTTTGAGGCCCTACCTTCCCTCACTGACTCTTGCTTCTTTCTATTTCCTCAG
>RJWT010014810.1:0-20836 GCA_004365215.1 Cuniculus paca
TTCTTTCCCTGGACCTTATTTCTGGATCCTTCTCTAGCTTATTAAACCCCGTAATGCTGTATTGTAGCTTTCTCCCCAAGTTCCAGATGTACACAAAAGAAGAACAAAGACCTATGTTTTTATGACTTCAAGCACTGGTTGTCTAGAATGATAGACAAGAATTGGCCTAGAAAGGTTTTAATTCTGTGAATTGGAAGACAAGACGGTCAATCTTGTATCCTATCTCACCAATTTGCTCCAATTCTTTCCCTGGACCTTATTTCTGGATCCTTCTCTAGCTTATTAAACCCAGTCTAGTCAGTGGTTCCTGACTAGATGCTCGGTAGAATCAATCACTTGGGTAAAATTAAAAAATAAAAAACAAAAAACCCAATCAGGGGTCTCCAGACTGATGGGACAGAAATCTCTAGAAGTTGACCTAAGCATAGCATTCTTATTTTTTTCTAAAAGGCCCTCTCTGAGTATTTGAATGGGCAGGGTCGGAAATCACTGCTCGTTTGTTTTAAAAATGACTTGTTGTGAATGTTGGCAGGGACCCTCTGGGGCCAAGAAAGACAACCAGTTTCTTCTTAGCCAGGATTAGACATGACATAGTCCACATGATTTAATAGACCTGATCCCCCAGGGCAGCTGAATGCAAATGACTCTCCAATGTCAGAGGTTATATCTGAGTGCCCAAGCACAGTTATTTATAAAGAAGGTGGTGAGATGGAATGATTACTCCCCTCTAATTCAGCATACTGGATTCACTTGAATTTTGTCCCATCTCGAATATGGAAAACATGAGTGGTTTTCCACACGATGTTTAAAAGCTGAAAACAGCCCCATCCTCTTCCTCTTCTCTACCCTTTCCCTTAGTCTGTGGCCCATGCACCTTAGGGTGCCTTGCTGTGGCCAGTGGGTGCTAATAAATTGCACAATTCATCTCCCCAAGGCTGTGTGCAGATACTGGGGGAGTAGAGCAGTTTGATGGCTTGATTCATTCAGGCTTAATTTAAAGGGGGTGCAGGCAACAGTAGTACTGCTGGGGTTCTTAATAGCTAGTCCTGGGAGACAGTCTCTGTTCTCTTCTCTATCTGCCCCTTCTGCTGAAAGGGAAGACTAACTACTAAATGGTGGGTGACAAGACAATGATAATTTGTACACCTGACAACCTCACAGAGCCGCCCCATCTATGGGGCTTAGGAGAGGTTAACATCGAGCATAATACTAAGGTGCAAGAGGCCAGTTTTTCCTTTACAATTTTTTTTTTTCTGTGGCACCGGGGATTGAATGCATGACCTCACACTTGCCAGGCAGGCGCTTAGGCCACTGAGCTAGATCCCTGGCTCCTTTACAAATTATTTTTAAAAAACGTTTCAATAATAATTAAATTTTTGGGGGGTACACAAAGTTAAACGCACAAAGATGAAGAGGTAGTTAACTTTTTTTTTTCCCAAAAGAAAATATAAAACTAGAGGGATTCTTGAAGGGTCCTGGGCTGAATGGATGCAGATCTGGCCAATCGAATGGGACACACAGGAAAGAGAGGAAAGGGAAGGAGACAGAGGGAGATGTTTGGACTCAGATTTTGGGGAGTGAGCAGAGATTTACTTTTAATTTCGGTTAAGCAATTTCTTTCCCTTTTCCTTCTCTTTTTCTTATCTCAGCTGCCTGATGGACCTTTGATCTGCCCAAGAAACCATCCTCCAAGAACTCTTTGAATTATCCGAACAGTTTTGAAGTGTACTGAGTGCTAGGCTGTAAGTGAAGAGCTTTGCCTGTCGCCTGTGTTTCTTTAACTCAGGGCAGATGATGTTCCCATTTTGCAGGTGGGCAGAAGTGACGTTTGAGAAATTTGCTCCAGCTTCCTTCGCTGGAAGGTGGAGAAGAATTCAAGGCCTGGGATACCATTCCTGGAATTTAACCACCCGGTCCTGCTGGGACGCCGGCTCCTGGGGCTCCAGCCCGGCGACGCTCTGCGAGTTTCCACGCGGCCTGCCACGTACCCCGTCCTAGGCTCGCCCAGGCGCGGGATGAAAGCGCGCCTCCCACCGAGAGGAAGGCCGCCGGGACCTCAGTCGGTGAGCGCCCTCAGTGGGTGGAGTTTCGAGGATCTCGCCTGGAGGGGCCTAGCAGGTCCCAGGCGGCAGGCTCACACTGCCTACTCATCCAAAGCGCCTTTACATTTCTCAAATCTTCTCCCAAGCGCCTGTTTAATTCTCACCACGGCCCTGCAAAACGGGCGATTTTGTTTCCCATTGTTCGGCAGGGGAAAGTAAGGCTTTGCCTTCTCAGCGGTCACGGGTCCGCAGGCGGTGGAACTGTAGACGTCTGCTGCGCCCCGGTCCCAGAAATAATAAAAGCTGCACCGAGCTCGTCATTATTATGCAAAGCTGGCCAGGAGGCTCGGACCTTCCCCAGCACGAGCCCATCTGTCTCGAGCGCAGTCCCCGGGGCTCTGCAGCCGGCGGCGGGCGCAGCCCATTGGGTGCAGGCGCGTCTCCAGCCTCGACCGTCCGCCACCTCCGTGCGCCTTCCCCGCCTGCACCCCCGGGACTAACCTCAAAAAAAAAAAAAGCCTCCTTTGCACCCCTGCCCCCACCCCGGGAGCTGCATTAATATTAATCTTGATGAATAATTGAGGGCGAGAGATTTATTCGGGCTTCGGCAGGGGAGGGCGTGCGTCCGGCTACACGACCCGAGGGTTTCGGCCGCGGCTCGGGTTCCGGGGGGCTGGTCACAGCACACGCGGGAGGATGAGGGGGGTGTGCCTGCCTGTGCGGGTGAGTGCGGGGTGAGCGTGCACCAGAGCAGATGCGCCAGGGAATGAGGAGGACGAGGGCCGAGGCTGCCGTACGGATTGGGGACAGAGGGGCATCCCGGGTCTCCGCGCTGTCGCCCGCCCGTCGCCCAACGCGAGGTGACCCGGGACCACGTGGGCTTGAGGGGAAACAATAGCGACTCCTTAGATCCTGGGCCCCTGCCACCGGCCGCCCAAGCTTTCCCGGACGACCGGCTGGGTCTCTTTTCTTACTTGGCTAATTTATGGCGAAAGGCTGGGGGCGGGGGGAGGCACGGCAGAGGAGGGACCGCGTCTCGAGACGCAGGGCGGGGGCGGCTGTTAAAGGAGTCGCCCGAGGCTGCGGCGCGGGTGATGTCAGCTCTCGACGAAAATAGAGCGGGATCGCCCGCAAATCCCCAGCTCCGGCGGGGCTAAACCTCGCAATCCCTCCCCGGCCGGCGCCGAGCCAGAGCGCAGGGGCCTCCGCCGCCTCCCCCGGCGCGCGCACCGCACACGCGCACGCTCGCGCTCGCGCTCCGCCGCTCTCGCGCTCGCCTTCCTGCCGCGGCCCCGCTCCCGCGCCCGCCTGGCCCGCCGCGCAGCGCAGGTGGCCTCGGAGGCGGCGCGGGCGCACGTGGGCGCGCGCTCTCCCAAGGCCTGGGGGCCAGCGCTCGCGGCGGGACGCCCCCTTCGTTTCCCCCCGCGCCTCTCCAAGCGCCCCCGGGCAGCGCTGGGCACGCGCGCTGCAGAGCCGGGACGTGGATTAGCGCCCGCAGGCTCCTCCGGCGCCCGCCGAGGCGCTAAAGGGCTTACCCCGGAGGGGGGCGGAAGGGCGGGGAGAGACTCCCCCTTAAATAGCGCTCCCGGCCACACTCCCGAGCTCACCCGGCGCCCGCTCGCTCCGTCGCCCGCCGCTCCCGACTGTGCAGCAGAGGAGGGGGCGTTCCCCAGACCATGGCATCCGCAGACGGGTGAGAGGGCTTTTCGGGGAGCCGCGCGCGGGGTGGCCGTCGTCTCCTAGCCGGGTTGGGGACAGAGAGGTGTCGCGCCAGGCCTGGGGCTAGTGGCAGAGCGACGGCTTGGCTGGAGGTGGGATGGAGCCTGCCGCTGAACTCTTTGTGACTGCCAGGGAAAGAGGGTGGTTTGATTGCAGGGTAAGGTATGATGGAGGTGTGAAAAGTGTGAAGAAAAAAAAATCCTCTGGAGATTGCTTTCGTGGTTTAAAAACAATAGAGATTGGCCAGGGTGCGAGCGGACACTGCTTAAGAAAGCAGTGGGTGAGTGCAGCGGGCAACGCGACCCGGGCTGGGAATTAGGGACCCGCCGGATGAATGGGCTGGACCAGGGCCGGGGCGGGGCGAGCATCGGCGCGCGTGGCCTTGAACCCCAGGTCCGCTGTCGCGGCGGAGGTTCTGGGACCCTAGGGATTCCTCCTTGACCCTTGATGTCGGAATCTCCCTGGCCAGCTCCAAGGCAGGGCGAAGAAGATTTGGGTGCTTCCCGGGAGGAGGCGGGAAAACTTGTAGTTTTGGGCTGGGATAGGAGTCTCCAGACTCCGTGTGCAGTAGATTAGGCTTCTCTATTTTCCCCAAGAACCTGAAGTCGCCTCTTGACTCCTGAGGTCACAGTTGGCATGGAGAAAGCCCCGACTGATAAAACAAAGAGGAAGATGGGGTCGTGAGGGGCAGAAGGATCCCGCGGACACTCACAAGTCTAAGGAAGGGTCTCCGGACCAGTGTCTCAGGCTTGCTAGAGTTTGAGTGGGAATAAAATGACTGGAGGAAGAACTCAGCCCTAGGACCAGAAAATGGCACTAGTCACTTGCAAAAGATCATTGGATCTATGTTGCGTGAAAAGTAAATACCAGGGTCTCTGGGTTCCGGTAGAGAGTCTTTGGCCCTGGCACTTTCCAGAGTTTCTGTACTATGTTTTGTCAACTCCACAGGCTTATTTTTAGGGGACGGACTCTCTCAGCAGGAGTGTAGATCTGGTGTACAAAGGCAGTGTCTAGATTCCAATTTACAACAAGGGAAAATAGTTTTAAAGCTGTCTGTGTCCAAGGAAAGGAACTCATCCTTTCTCTGTCCCCTGGAGTCCTTCCAGAAAGGTCTGGCATCTTGTCATAATGTGAAATTTTCTTTTTCTTTTTGCTCTAACAAACTTAGCAGTGTGGAGCTTTTGAAATTATTATTTCTCGAAAATATTTTCAGGAAAGACACCTATGTCAAAAGGAGGAAGGTGGTATCTTATGCAAAACAAAAACAAAAACCCAGATCTCCAGAATTAAATATTAAGGATCCATATGGCTTAACATCAGTGCCTCTCTGTGTTTTATTTAAAAGGCTTACATATTAGAAAAGATACAAAGGTTTTTCTGGCTATCTTTAAGGCCTTTCTAAACTTACCTCTGCTTGTAAAGGAGAGGTTGAAAAGCATCTGTGAAAACCATAGATGATGGTCATTTTTCAAATCCTGTATCCAACTCATTTCCAAATTTGATGGCCAGAAAGAAGGCAGAAGTTAAGACAATGAAACTTATTCCACACTGATTGTGTTTATCTTATCCTTGTCCTCAGTGAGAGCTGCTGAATGACTGGACATTAAATATAGAGCAGAAGTATATTTTAGTATCTAAGAAGACTTAGACTCAAGGGTTATCTTTGTTCATTGTGCATTGTTAATAGAAACTTGCGTTTAAGGAGGTTTTAAAAAATCTGAAAGGCTAGGAAACACATATAGAAAGATCTACAAGAAATTATTATTTAAGAGCAGTAACTGATTAGCAAAAGTCATTCTCAAAGCCCTTTTCTTCCAGGAGCCTTACTGAATCCTGGGTAGACCATCCATGCTAGGTTTTGGAGGGTGGGTTACAGAGACATAAGCAGTCTGGGAGCTGAATTTTAGAAGCTGTAGTTACGGACTTTTATTAGTGAATTTTTCCTGTAAGCTGGTATTCCTTGGTTAATACTCTTTGTAAAGGAAAATTCACCAAGATTTCCCAGGATGGTCTCCTTTGCTACCCTTTGCCCTCTAGCAATATTAAAGCTGTTTTGTTTTTTGAAACATTCACTATTAAGGGGTTTGCCAGAATAGCCATATAATTATATGCTTTCAATTTATGTACTTTTAGTTCAACTGGGATCCAAGAATTCACCATGAGACACTGGTAAACTGACCATTTTGGTGTATGTCATCATGTAGATAGATGCCCTCAACAGTATATGTGGATTACCAATGTTTGAAGAACTATTAGAAGCAACAGTGATATCTTATGCTTGTTTAGCATTTCACTTTCAAAACATGCATTTGCATTGTTACATCTGAATTTTGGATAACTATGAAGTAGACAGTCCAATGAAAATAGACTTTATGAGTAAACCTATATAGAATATAATATCTTCCCAGGAGGGCTCTAGGACTGGCTGAGTTGTGGGGTTTTCTCTGGAAATGTCAGGTATCACCAATGAGTGTGCTAAGGCATAGTTGGTGCAGAAGATAACTGGCTTTGTCCCAAATATTTGATATACTTACCTGCAAGTCGACTTTTATAATATTCTTTTTTTATAATGTGTGTACTTGCTCTTTGCCTTTTGCAGAGCATACTCATCATTGTCAGGTTACTCGAAATTTCTGAGTATTTGGAATTGAGATTATGAATATCCAATTTCTGTAAAAATCAACAGTGTCTCCTTGGTAGTTCCTACATGTCAAGAAGTGTTTTCTTGTAAAGCAAGGTCTAATTTGATGGTTGAACATTTTTTTTTCTGTGTCTCCTATCATAGATAGAATTACTGAGATGGCTTTTAGGACATTGACCCAAATTGGAAAGAGATTATAAGTAGCGGGTGGTGGATAGACTAGTGTCTGTTATTGAGTGGGGCACAGTGGAGTGTCCAGATGCTGAAGAAGCAAGCATTTTAGAAACACATTTTCAGGAGTGAGGGACAGCAGGGTCACTACAATATTTCAGAGATTCAAGGCGACCTGTTTTATGATTATCTCCCAGGAGCTAAGGTGCCGGGGTGAAAGCCAATCAGGAGGACTTGGGTTTCAGTTTGATTTAGAAAGCAAGTGATACAGAAAACCGTAGACAGCTGAAAACTCTGGGGAAGGAGACCCCTGAATTTATTATTTCAAGCAAAGGAAAGCAAACAGTAACATTGGCCTCCTCCTTCCACTGGACAGTGAAGTTGGGGTCAGCTGGAAAGACAACCTGTGGAGTGGATTTACTGAGGGGTGAGTGGAGGAGCTGGGGTTGGGGTTCTCGAGGGATTTGCATAGTGTGTGCCTCAGGCTTTGCTGGAATTTCGTTTCTTATTTTCTAGAGTGTAGAAATTGCCCCTCTTGGGTAAAATGGCTATTAGCGGTGCTATGAGAAAGCCATTTCATGTTTACTAAGACAGTCTCTTGTGAGCAGCTGAAAGCTTAATTCTCAAGAAATGATTTCTAAATCCAAATGAAACTTGTAAAGTGGAAGCACTAGGTTATTAGAAATCAGAAATGGGTCTGTGCGTAACTGGCTATGACTTCCTCTCCCCTTTTATGCAGCGTAGTTTGGCCTCCTCTCTTTGGGCTTTGACTTTAAAGGATGTTTCAGACAAGGAAATGTCCTTAAAAGATGATGCTTTGGCTCCAAAAGCAAGGACTATCTAGCAGCTCAGTGTGAGCTTTCTGGATCAGTGTGCCATGAATCCTACACTTGCAGGATTGCAAAGCTTTTTCACACCATGAAGCTCATCACAGGTTGATTTCAAAGAAAATTTCCTCTTCATGTTCCTCCGTGGCCGTATCACAATGCCCACGTGTCTGGTTTTCCTCCTTTCAGAGGTAAACTAAATTGTTTTCCAGGTAGAACTTTTCCCTCATTGGACTGTTTGCCTCTCAGAATGAGCTGAATCTCCGCTTCGTTTTGATGACCTGCGATCATTATTTTGATCTAATAAAACGTTAGCAGTAGAAGGCAGAAGTACACTTCTCAAGATAAAATTTTGGTTTTGTTTTCATTTTAAGAACTTGTCCTCACAGTCTGTTAAAAATCTAACAAATGCCTGACATCACCACGCTTATAACCCTCACTCGTATGCCCCTAACAGCTTGCTGGAGGCAGTCAGGACGCTTCATAAAAAGGGCTTTAGAATCCAGATTATGGCAAATCTCTTTATTTACCAGGATTGTGAGCTTGCTTTCTCCGCCCTCTGCCCACCCCTCACCCCATAATGCTCCAAGTGCCAAGTCCTCGGAATGAATTAATTAAGGGAGTGCTTAAAAATATCTCATTGCTTTATCTCCACGTGCCCCATCATTGACTGGAGGCAGATGGGCTGCCTATTTGTTAGTAGAACGAAAAGGACTGGCATCTCCTTATAAACCTGTCAGTTGTCTTTTTAAATAATGGCAGACAAGACAATGGACCAGCAGTATTAATGGACAATGAAGGGTAGATTCTTAAACTTATAAAGAGAATACCTCATTTTCTCAGTGCTTTGCTTTGTTTTTAAAAGGTGGTTTCTCAACAGCATTGGTATTTACTTATTTCTCTTTTATTCATCTACCAACATCTCACTTAGACAAGCAGATACACCACTGTCTGCCGAACCGCTGACTGGTGATTCTGGCGATCTTGGCGGCTGCCTTGAATTATAGACTCACTGAGCAGTGAGTGTGCTTTGAAGATGCAATGAAGGGAATGAACTCCATTTTGGCAGCTGGACTTGCGCTGTGTCACCCCAGTCCCCTCTAGGATGGGTCCCGGCAGACCAGATGTTAAAGTCCTTGAATGAAGTCTTTAGGGACAAAGGTGGAGACTTGTCCTCATGCTCCTTTGTGTATTAAAGGCTTCATTTAAATTGTGGAGAGTACTTTCTTCTGTTACATTTGATCATGAGGGCCATCTGTCACTTGCTGTTTGTAATCTGGCAGAGGCTTTTTGGTTGTGTCCCCCTGCCATCCCTGGTTCCTACGCATTGTGCTCTTTGGCTCACAGAACAGGTGAGAAATTTGAGGGTGGGGTGAGACCTGTGTGCCTCTGCCTCAAGTTTTTGCTCTTTGCGCAGCACTGGATGTCAGGTGCAGGGCACCTGTGGACTGCATGTGGCCCAAAATATATTCTCTCTCTCTCTTGTTTTTTTTTTCTCATAGAATATTTTGAAAATATTCAATGTATTTGCCTAACTTGAATATATTTCACCTTTTAAAAATGCCTGATTCTCCTTCTCTTGAAAATCAGGTGGTCCAATGAAAACGAACCTGCTTTTTGGGATTTGTGCCATTTCTTGAATAAACAGCCCAATATTTTTTAGAAGTACTTTGCATGTGTTAGCTTATTTAATGCCTATAACATTATGCTGTATCAGGGACTCTTTCTAGTCTCATTTTGCAGGTATAAAAACTGAGGTATAGAATGATTACCTAAATTGTGTAAGCTCTTACAGCTAGTGAGTAGAAAATCAGGCCTTCAACTCAGGAACCGTGGCTCCTGGAGCCATACCTCTAATCAGTCAGCCACACCTCTTTGTCCCGTGGAGACAGGTCTTCACCGATGCTGAGGAATGGCTATACCCTGAGACAGGGCATGCGTCTTGCAGGCTGGGCACAGTCTCTGTGGAACTCTTTCACCCATATTACTTATATAACCCAAAGCAACTAGAGAGACTGAGGACTTGGATTTTATCCTCTGGGTATTCCATTGCCTAGTGGTTTTGGACTGAAAGGCTCCTTGAGAACTCTACTTCTATGTAATGAAAAGTAACTCAGCACCTTTTCCTGTTTCACCCTTAGACCACTTATTGTTATTTTATTTCCTTTAGTGGGTTGTTCTTAATAAAGAATTCTTTTGCAATGATGGCTTGTCAGGAAGTGAATGATATTGTCTCCTTCTAGACACAGTACTTTGAAACAGCCCAGGTCATGATTACATGGGTCAGTCTTTGGAATATTGTGTCTTGGATATGTGCTTGTTAGTGATAAATGTGGTTGAGCATTTAGGAGCCCCCGGAACTTGTTATTTCTTTTGCAGTATTCAAGTAAGGTTATTCAGGGTCGTGACTTAACTTACCCACTTTCCTCAAACAGCTGTTGGCTCTATCCCTCCAGCAATAGTCTTGATTTTGTTGTTGTTTGGTACAGATGCGAACACTGATAATGTAGAGATGCCTTTTGCGTTGAGGAAAATCTTTCAGAGGCCATATTTCTGTGTATCATGCGATGGGGTCCAGTCTGAATGCCTGACTCCCTTTGGAAGGCCTTCGGTCCTTAGGGAATCTCAATTTCCACAGCATTCCATTCTCTTGTGATTGAGAGCAAGTTTCTCCACCAAACATATAATTTGGTGGTAGTGAATGCTTGCCATGTATCAACAGTGTTCATAATTATTACTATAAATAGATATAAATAGGACAATCTTCTTGAACATACGCAAGTGAATATACTATGCTTATGAGACTTCATTGAATTCTTGGAAAAACTATTAAATACTATTCTCATTTTGCAGATAAAGGAGCTGAACCTTAGAGAAATTTTGATTTTCTCTTGCTACTGGGTTCCTTGCTCTGTTGTCCTCCAATTCTATGGTGCTTCATATTGTATGTACTTTGCAGTTAACTCACATTTTCTTAAACTTTCACAGACTGTCCTTGTGTTGCTATTTATGCTTGTTTGTTTTTGGTGCGTCTTTTTTTTCTGGTGCTGGGCATTGAACCAAACATTTCTGTGTTTTGTTTTAGCTCCTGTGAGTCTCCAACCATTTTGATCATAGAAAGCAAGATAGGCAAATGTCCATGAAAACCAAAGTTATGATGAACATGAGTGGCTATGTGAAAGAAAGATAGTAATAATTCCAGAAAGAAGTTAGTTCATCTTTGAACGGAAATGGGACATTTAAATAAAATGCCACCATTGCAGTAAAGTGGAAATAAATTTAGGTAACCAAGAACCATTGTTCATATGTGTTTGTAGACCGTAAGCCAGAGAATTTCAAATGGAAGGAGTGGTAGTGCATGAAAGAAGATAAGGAAAAAGAAGACAGTAAAAAGAGGGAAAGCACTCCCTTCTATTGGGTGTCAGGGAAAGCCAATTGGTACAGACCAGATTGGTTTTTTTTGTTTTTGTTTTTGTTTTTATCTCAATCTTTTTTAAAAAGACAGTTGGGTTCTGGTAGCCAGCTCTATTGGTGAATAGAAGTCAAGATAAGCAAAGTGCAGTTGGATGAACTTGTTAAGGGGTGAAATGGATTGGTATCAACTGACAACACTCATCTCAGATACCCTGTGGAGTTGGGGAGCGATGGTACCTAGGGGAGTGGTTCAGCTGTTATTTTTTATATTTACATGCAACAGATGTTCTAGGAAAAGTGTCAAGAATAAATATTGGACTAATTTCTGAGAATAGATTAGAGGCTAATGGCATTATAGACTGAATCTATTCCCCAAGTGTTTTTCCAGAATTCAAAGTCATCAATCAGCAGACATAGGTAAAATCATCATGGGATCGTAGCGCTGAAAGGATCATTGATTTTTCAGATCATGACTAATTGCTCACACTTCAGATGAAGAACTCATCATTTGTAGAAGTTCATGTATGAGTCTGAGAAGACTCAGATTAACATTGTTTTCACAGACCTCCATGTGTTGAATTTGGAGCATTGTTGCTGGTTGGTTGGTCAGAGACTCTGAGATGGAGACTTGAGTGCATGACAGGTTTGTGCTGTCAACATGAAGTCCTCAGAAAGAGTGAAGGAAGCAGGGATGAGCAAAGGGAGAGGCTGAAACAGTCACAGCAAAGGTCTCAGCACACCCTTGGGAAGATCTGGAGCAAGGATGGTATTTCAGAATGGTCCCCTATTGAGGGAAGATGTGAGGTCTTTCCACCCCTGCCTTAATAGCCATTGGATGTGGCTGGGCCAGGGCAGGGGAATGGGTGTGGGTATAGTACAAAGTTTTGGAGTGAGATAAAGTTAAGAGCTATTACTTACTAATGCTCCCAGCAGCTGAGCCAATGAATCCTTCTGTCTTGGTTGAGGCCGGGGAGTCTGGAACCTGACCACAACATCCAACATAGACTCCAAGTTCATATGCCGGAGAGATAAGATCATGAGTGCAGTTGCTTCAATATGAATATCTAGGCCTCCATAAAGCTATCATCTATAATAAAATGCTATACTTTATTGGTTAAAGAAAATGAAATAACAGTTATGAGGGAAGAATAGGTTCCAGAGATCTGTTGTATAAAGTGGAGACCACAGTTAGTAACAATGTATTGTACAGTTGAAAATTGCTGAGAGTACATTTTACATGTTCTCACCATGAAATAATACACATGCAAGGTCATGGGAATGTTAGTTACATTGATTTAGCTATTCCATAGCAAATACCTATGTCAAAGCATCATGTTGTACACCATAAATACATAGATCAATTTGTCAATTCTAGATCAATAAAGCTATATATTTTTTACACTTTTGCATGCAGGTTTCAAATTCGTTAGGAGGAAAAATAGTTGAAAAAGTCTAGCCTTTCTTGTTGTGTTATAATAAAAAGTTGTTTGCATGTCATCACCATGCATGTTTTAGGAGTCCTTTCCAGAGACTTTTCTCAGAGAAACACAAAGGAAGCCAAGCGAATAAAGCTACTCAGTTGGAAAGCTGACGTGTACGTAGCAATCCTGAAGACCGTGGCCACATTAAAATAATTGGTAGTAATAAACTGCTAACGTCTGGATTTTGTTAGCTATAGAAGCTCAGAAGGTGAAAGGTATACCTTAAAAAGTGGATATAGTAGGCAAAAAATGGAAGAGGAAGTGGATTCTTGTGGGTAAGAATGGGGAGAATTAGGGCTTATCACCTTTTTTCCTTTTAGTCATAGCACACACAGCCACCAAGGACAAGTGACAGAAGCTATTCTCTCTGCTGCAGTCTTTCCAAGGATGCCCGACCCAGTGGAAAGATGGGTATTTGAAATCTCTGCCTGGGAGAGGCAAGTCAACTCTAGTTATGTCAATCTGATTTCTATATAGTGTGATGAGTTTAATGCAAGGGGACAGAAAGAGCAATAAATAAATATATGGGAACCAGAGTATAATTATTGTTATTTCCACTGTGAAAGGTACTACTTTTATATTCTTACCAGTGCTACTTCCTATGGAGTTCCCTTTTACCTTGGGAGATTGTGGGCATTGGGCTAGATGACCCCTTTCTGGAATATCTCCTGCACTGTTCTGTTGCTTCGAAGAATCAGGTATTCTGTCAACGTCTGGCCAACAGTGTTTGTGTGTTGACCTTTCTCTGCTCTTTATGATGGTAAATATTAAGATATGCTCAGAGATGAAAGAAGACTTTTGTGCATTATCCAAGGCCTTATGTATTCTGCCTCTGTGGGTATTTCCTCTTACTTTCTCATATCACTTGACTCTGCTTTCTGAAATCAAGACACTGATTATCATTGTGTTTGTGTTGTTTTTAAAATGCTTGGGAATAAATTTAGTCAAAGCAGTGTTTGACATCTGCTATGAAAATTCTAAAACATTGTTTGCATTTTTAATTACATAACTTAATTCAAGTGGCTCATTGTAGAGAAGTTAAAAGGTGAAGCCAGCCAGCCAAAGTTTCACTAAAAATTGCTTTTCCTTTCTTTGCCTGTTTTTAATAATTCAAAATCTATTGCTTACTATGACAACCAGAGATACTGTGCATATTTCTAGTATTTAAGTAAAGATGTCACTGGTTATATTCAATCTACGTTTAAAAAGTACATTTTGCACACAGACTTAACTGTTGGGCTCCTAAAGAAATCTGAAGGATTTCCTAGCCATTATCAGAAAGTTACTTTTAACAAGATTTTTAAACTTTTTGTCTCCTGGACCAGTAGTTTGTCTCCCATTAAAAACCCCTGGCATTGTTATAAACAAAAACATAAACCTCAAATACTCTGGAATAAAGTAAAGAAGTGAAGGACTGTCTCTCGCCCCAATTCTGTTCTCCTGAAATCCTGTTCATTGTTGTGGTCCATCTTTGGAAACATTTTTCTGTGCACATTTAAACATCCTAACCTTGGTATGCAGATTGTATCTTCCTGTACCTGTGGTGGCGAACCTAAGGCACCCATGCTGTGGCAGGCCAGTTGTATCGTTGAAAGCTCTAAAAGGTTCACCATCGCTGTCCTGTACAGACTACTGTTAACAATTTGCTTTTCACTTAATACTTCTAGGTATATAAGCATGCTGTATGTATGTCTATACACATATATTTGTATATAAAATACATAACACACAAACATAATATCTGATAATATTCTACTATATGGTTATATAATGATTTATTGAACCAGTCCTTGATTGACAGAATTTTAGGTTTACGTACAGGTCTTTGTTTATAACAATGTTGGGTAGAATATGAGTGGGAAGAATGAGCCAGGGGCTCTAAGACCAGTTGGAAGACACCAGCAATAATTCAGGTGGGAGACAATGCCTTGGTTAGGGCACAGGGATGGATACAGATTACCGGATTTCAGGGATATTAGAGGTTCTCAGTGACCAAGTGTATATAGAAGGGAGTGGGAAGGAGGCCTAGAGCTGCCTGTTAGATTTCTAGCTTAAGCAAATAGGAAGAGGGAATGGATGCAGGAAAGGAATTCACAAGAGAAAGGCACCTTCGAAGAAGGAGGTGATGACTTTGGTTCAGCGTGCTGGGTTGGAGTTTTTACACATGCGGGATATCAGGTGAAGAAGCTCGCATGGGTGGCTGGGGGCTGTCTGGAGTGGCGTTTGTAATCATAGAAGTAAACGAACTACCCCCAAAGATCACAAAGATAGAAAAAGCAGGTCTGGGAGTTCTAGCATCTGTTAAGATGGGGAGAGGGAGGTGATTCAGGATGTGCTGCATGCCAGGAAGGAAGGAGGGGAGTCAGGAGACGGCAGGTGTCTTGGGGTGGCTGTCAGTGCCACATGCTCTAGTGAGAACAAATAATGTACGTACTACAAAGTGGTCACAGGGTTGATACAATTCAAGGCCACCAGTGGCCTTTGCCAAGGCAGGGTCAGCAAAGTGATGGCTTCTGCCTCCATGTGGGTGTAGGCTGAGGATGCGTGGAGATCAGATGAATGTAGTCTTTTATGAAAGAATGGTCATCAAGGGGAGGATAGGAATAGGAAATTAGCTATGGGGGACAGCAGGATTACATGCTGGGGTATTTGTCTTAGTTTGGAGATCTGTGTGGTCCAGGCACATTCATATCCTAAGAGAAAGGCTAGATTAGTGAAGAGGAGGTCTTGAATACTCTTTCTGGAAGGAGCTGTTGAAGGAAAGAGTTGGAGCCAGAAGCAGCGCATTGCTTGTTTTGAGGTCTTTGGCAGAGAGAGCAGTATGACTTTGGGAGCTCTTAGCCAAAGCTTGCTGCAGTCTCTCTTTCTGATCCCACAGTACAGGGAAGGACAACTCAGAACAGAGGGAGGAAAAGGTCACCTGTCTAGAGTGCCAGATCCACACAGTCAATCCTGATGATCCCTTGAGTGACAGATGGGCCAGCCAGCTTCTCTTACTTCTGCAGCCTCGTTACCCAGCAAGCTAGTTTGGATAGTTTGGTAGTGATTGCTTTTTTCTCTTGGATTCGCCTGTCACACGTTCCTATGTCTCCCCTGTTGGAATTGTTTTCTGCTTCCCCTTGACCCTTCATTTGTGTTGTTATGTACCTTGTGAAACTGCCTTAGACTCATTCTCTATCTCAGTCCTCTCTTGAGCTCTGTATGTCCTTTGGATCTGTTCCTGGGCCTTTAGATACCATGTGTATCTTGATACCCCTTCAGTGTGTATTTCTGTCTCAGGTCTTTTCTCCACCTCTGAATTGATAAATCCTTTGGCCTATTTGATGTCTCCATTTGTGCAGTGCATGAACATCTGGAAATTACATCAGAACTCTCGATTTTATTTCCTGCAGACTCATGTTTATCCCTCTCACCCAGGTTTCCTCCATCTCAGTAAATGGCACTACCATCCATCTAGATATTCAAAGTCAAACACATAGGTATTATTCCTGGTGCTTTTTCACCCATCAGGCTCAGCCCATAAGCTTACCTAGTTGTGTCTTCAAAAGTTCCTTGAATCTAGCGCTTTCTGTCCACTTCCACATCCATCATAGGAGCCCTGACAAGTGTCATTGCCCTCCTGGAAGCTGCTTAGCATACTTTTTCAGTTCTTCAGGTGTCCTGCGGTCTGCTGTCTGTCCTCTCACTTAGGACCCCTTCTCTTTTCCTGATGAGTTTCTTCTCTCCATCTCCCACCATCCTTCAGAAGGCATTAGTCCCTTGTCCTAGAGCATCCTTTGGTTCTCAGCTTCAATTAACCTTTCCAAGAGAAGCTCTCTCTCTCCACTTACCTAAGAGAGGCTTCTCTCTCTTAGTCCTACCTCATTTCCTCTTTTAGATACTTTCTTACCATGGGGACACCATACCCAACACCCACAAACTGAAGGTGAAGTGGATTATTTTGGATCATGTTTTGAGTTCATAGTCAGCCTGCTCGAAGGCAGGAAAGCATGGTAGAAAGGCCTGGGCAGAGGGAAGCTGCTCATGTCATGGCATTCAGGAAGCAAAGAGAGTGAAGAGAGGAACAGGAAAGGGAGAAGGACCCTTCCAGGCTATGGCCCCAGTAGCCCCCATCTTCCAACTGGACCATACATCCTAACAGCAAATCGGCTGTAGCCCCTGCCACAATCTAACCACTTTCCAAAATCCATACCTATGATAGCATGTGCTTTGGGGGAAGCATCTGGGTCTGAACTATAACATTCTCCTTAAATGCTTCCTTCACACTTATTACAACTTTTAAATATTTTAAATGTTATCCTCTTATTTGCCTCTACCCAAGTGCGAGTATGTAGAGAGCTAGTGGGTCACTGTCTTGTTCTAAATCCTAACAGGATGTACTCAGTAACCATTCACTGAATACTCTTCCATATCAGCCTGGGAAGGAGGGATAGATTCCCAACAGAGGTGACATTTGAACTGGGCCTCTTCCAGAGAGTCCACCCCTGCAGAACCTTGTTCCATCCTCTCTTTTAGCACATCCTTATAATAGACTGCGCTAAGTGTTTTCCTGTCTGTCTGCTCACTTTCCTGGTATCTCTCAAGGATCAGGACTACACTGATTTATCTGTGCCCCAACATTATCATTATCACAATAAATGGTAGTGTAATTGCACTGTCTGCTTTGGGAAAGAGACATGCAAGGGCATAGAGAAGACAAAAGGGAACAGGTTGAAGATAGCAATAGGGCCAAGGTTGAGGAAACACAACCCTTTACATCTCTGGGAGATGGTCCTGTTTGTAAGGTTCTGGCGGTCAGTGGAACATCCCCATCCACCAGCCAATAATCAGCTTTTTGATTGCTGTGAGTTAATAGGGTTCAAGTAGGTTATAAGAATAATCAGATAGGGAGTAGCTCACCTTGTGAAACTGAAAACTTACTTGTCACAGTCAATCCTATCCCTCTCCTGCTGTCTGGGAAAGACTACAGATGCTTATCTGTGGCCCTTGTTAAATACAGTGAAGTGTATCAGAGGGAAATCTTTGAGTCTTTCTCAAGACAGCCTGCCTCCTCTCAGACTCATGTCTATTTCTTTTCCTTGTTCTTTATAAAAGGAAACAAGGAAAAGCTAAAATGAATTTGACACTCAGATACAAAGAAGGGATCTAGGTTAAAAAAATGCCTTTTAAATTGCAACAGTGACTAAAATTCAGGGCTTGATAGATCAGCTGCTTCTACCACTGATTTAGAAAAAGGAAAGTTACTGGAATCTGACAGCATTGCTGTTAAATGGTTGCTTTTAACTGTTGCTTTTAACTGTGAAAGAGATTCTTAGTGCATTTAATCATTCCCAATAAAATTTCCCTACTGTGGCCTCCTGCAGGTCTAGAAAGACTATCCTGTAGTTGGCGCGTGTGTTTTCTAGTAATGTAAATAAAAATATTGCTACTTCTTTTTAGAAGTGGAGTTCATTTCCGTAGTTTTCGGGTAACTGGCATGTGTGGGGAAAGTCAGTATTTGTTGTGTACTTTTGGGATAAGAGAATAAAATCTATGCCAGGCACCTTCTTTCTGGGCTCTGAATGAATGCCGTTACAGTATGGTCCTATGATTGGGTAAAGGACCAATGCGTGGAACCATCTTCCTGAGTCTTAGGGGGAAGTTTCTAGCTGCACCCATTCTTGGGGTGAATGCTGGCTTCCTCCTAGATCCAGAACCAGGGCAGCCAAGCTGCAGTTTTTGAAATGAATGTAGAATCAAAGCAGATTCTACATTTCTGAGTCTCCTCTGATACAGAAGTCATTGTCTGTTGTGAAAACAAAGCATATGAAGATTACATTTTTTTCTCTTTTACTGTATTTTCCTTCTCCCTCTGAAGGCTCTCAATACAAAATAACTCTAGATCTCAACACACAATTTGGGTCACGATGACAGTACCCAGGACTGTTCAAGCAATCAAAACGGCCTGACCAGTCTGTCCAGCAGGGGGCATGGTGGAGCCGCACTGCCAGCTGCTGGGCACCTAGGATTTTCCTGCCACTGTGAAGAAAAAGCCGGAGGGTGAATCGCCTTTTCCCGGGCCAACACCAGCTGTTGCCTGGATTTTTAGGAAGGGACGTCCTGACTTTGATTATTTATATTCCAAGTGACCTGGACTTACTCGATCAACCAGAGGCCCAGAGCAGTCTGGAGGCCAGAGTCGCTTTGGGACAACCTGGACTGAGTGGGATTGTGGTGAGTTGACAGCGGTCACCACTAACCACTCTGTCCCCAGGGCCTCTTCCTTGTCCCTGTCCTCATCCTTCCTGGGAGTCAGCAGCAGGGTTCGAACAAGATCTGCTGGTTCTGGAGCTCAGGTATGTCCAGGAGGGTTTTGTCTGGGTTACTGACAAACTTTTTAAAACAAAGGCGCCACCACGGGACAGGAGATTTTAAAGCAGGAGAGAAAGATCCTCAAGGGATTAAAGAGAACATTCAAAGGGGTTGAAAAGCTCCCACAATAAACAACCGGAGAATGGAAACATGGAGAGATACTCTTTCCACAGTGACAGCCAGGCAACCCGGAATTCTAGCCTGTGTTTCAACCCAATTGGTAAACAATTGAAGTAGGCATGAAAACGCTGTTTTTGTGAAAGGACACACACCCATGGGAGTCAGTGATTGATTTGCACCCGTATATTTGTCTAATGGGGACTTTGCTTGTCGCCTCTGAGCAAAGCTGCTGATGTGACAGCATGATCGAGTTTCAAGGGAGCAGGAAAATCACAATTCTCTCCAGCTGTGGCTTTAGCGTCTCATTGGCAGGCATTTAAAATTAACCTTTGAGGTCTTCTTATCATTGGCTCACAGGATATTTATTAAATAAATAGATGAAAGCAACCAAGGTGCTCAGCAGATGGATTCTTTGCCACAAGAATTTCTGGTTTTTCCTTCAAAATAGCCTTGGATCATTTGGCCATAAAGACAGGAACGCAGAGAAGCAGGTGGGATTCATGGACGTGTGACTCGGACCATCCTTGGTTTATTGCTTGGCAGTTGCTCTGCTGAAATTTTAAACAAAAGGGATCTCAAGTTTTGTTTTGCATTGGACCCTGTGAATTCTGAGGCTAGGGCTAGTTCTAAATGGAAGCCACATATGTTCAGGCTTGTATGAAATACTTTCAGTGATGATCCTAACCACGATAAAGACAGGAGATACCTCAGGAATACCCGCTTTTCTGCAGTGCACTAGGATATTACTGTAAAGAGATAACTTTGCATGAAACAGCTTTTGGGAGTATTACACAGCAGTTAAAAAGATGTATTTGATAGTCAAAAGGACCCCAATTATTCATGTATAACTTCAGAGAAGTTGATTAGCCTCTCTGAAACTCAGTTTCCTTATTCAATAGAGACAGAGTTACCTGTCTGATAGAGCTCGGAAAGAATTAAGGAAAGACACCTGAAGTGCGCAGCGTAGGGCCTGGGACTTGGGAGATTCTCTGAAATAGTGACTGTTGTTGTTCTTGGAATTACACTTCTGTGTGACTTGTAGTTTGCTGAACTTAGGTTGGGTTTTCCAGCAGTCTCCTGACTTTGTGAAGCAG
Source organism: Cuniculus paca (assembly GCA_004365215.1). Lineage (NCBI taxonomy): Eukaryota > Metazoa > Chordata > Mammalia > Rodentia > Cuniculidae > Cuniculus > Cuniculus paca. The sequence goes on from RJWT010014810.1 coordinate 19,861, forward strand.
GTTGCTAACACGTGGTGCATACCCACAGGTATGTTTGCGTAGTTTTTCTCGCAGAGCCGCGGGTGATAAGATTAGAAAGTAGGCCCAGGAGTCTTTGATCATATTAGTGTTGTATTTGCCTTAGGGAAGGTTTGCTGGAAGACTTTTCATTTCTGTGCTATGAATCCTTCCCCTGTTTTTACTCCTTCACTACACTTCTAAGACCAAATGCTAGTGTCTTTTCCAGTACTGCATTGGAAGTTGCCCTACAATCAGTTTAATTCTGACACTATGTACTTGGAGCTAGTATCAGATCCTACAAGTTAAGAGCCCAGCTCTCCAAGTCTGACCCCATTTATGACACCAGTCCCAAGTCCCAGACTGACTCTGGTACTTTTGACCAACAGGTTATAAACTCAGGGTTCCCGAGACTCTTTCCTTGTTCCCATAACTTAGTAGAGCAGCTCACAGAAACTGATGGGAACACTTTCTGAGTGCTTATTGCTTTAATATAAAGGATGCAATTCAGAAATAGTCAAGGGGCAATAGGGCAAGGGCTGGGGCAAGCATGTGACATTTTCCTTCCTTTTCTGGATGCCACACCTTCTTGTACCACAAAGTGTTCACCAACCTAGAGCCCTTCAAACCTATCACTTGGGGGTCATTATGGAGGTTTCACTATGAAGGTATGATTGACTTAGTCATTGACTATTGGTGCCTGACACCATCTCCAGGTGCCTGACACCTCCCCGATGAATTTGGGGTGAGCTGAACGTTGCAACTCTTAGTCTTTATAGTGACCAGTCGTTGTCCCTAAGCTCATTAGCATACAAAGACACTTATCATAGCCAAAGTAGTGACATTCTTATCATTACACTAAGATTCCAAGGATTTTAAGAGCTGTTTGCCAATAATTTGGGACAAAGACCAACTATTCTTGATTTTATCACAACCGCCTAATGTCAAGGTTTCCCCAAGCAAGAAGTGCCCTACTCCC
>RJWT010014811.1:0-20844 GCA_004365215.1 Cuniculus paca
TTCCTTCTTTCCTTCCTTCTGTCTGTGGTACTAAGAATTTAATCCAGGATCTTCACAATGAACAACATTCCTTAGCCCTTTAAAAATTTTTTATTTTGAGATTTTAAATTGACCAAACTGGGCTCAAACTTGTGATTCTCCTGTCTTAGCCTCCATGAATGCTAGAATTATAGGAATACAACTTGTCCTGCTTCATTCTTTTATATATGGATATACAGTTTTCCTTGCACTATTTCTTGAAAAGACTGTTGTTTTCATGATTGAATAGTCTTGGTATTCTTTTTGAAAATCATTTGAATATATTTGGAAGGGTTTATTTTTGGACTCTTTATTTTATTCTATTAGGTTACATGTCTATCTTTATATAAATACTATACTGCTTTAACTATTATGAAGAATATTTAAACTATATAAGAATTTAAAAAATTATAGGTAAAGCTGTGCTCACCATCTCTTCTCTTTCTGTCCTTTCCCAGAGGTAATCACTTGTGAAGTTGAGATACATCATTTATATGCATGTTTTCATATATTTATCTCATATATTTATCATATATGAACTATTATTTTGTATGTTTTAAGTTTTTTTTCAAAGAGAATAAAACAAAACAAAACAGAACAAAGCAGATCAGAACAGAACAATGCAAGCAACACAGGACTTCAAAACAAGACAATAGGAAATCAGTAGTGGCTACCGTAGTGTGCCTTGTTTTCTTCAAAATAGTTGTCCATACTTCACACACAATAAATTCAAACTAAGTAAAATAGTATAAATCCAATCAAAACAAAAGAATGAAAGCACTGTGGGTCTTCAAAACCAGACAATAGCATTTTAAGTTTTTAATTAAATACTAACATACTAAGAAGAGCCTTTTTTTCAGTTTTTTTTTAGAATTCAGTAACATATTTTAAGTTTTATTCATTCTGAAATGTGTGCATCTAATTCATTAATTTCATTTGTTATATAACATTTCTTTATATTCACATTAATTTACAATATTTAAATCCATTTCTCCAACAAGGGGTGATTAGGTTATTTCTAACTTCTTAAAAACAACAAATATCATGGCCACAAACATTTCTGTATGTGCCTCACACATGTAAGAATTTTTCCTGAGTAGATAACTAGCAATGGCATTAGTGATGTCATAGAGTGTGTTGTGAAATAATAGCAGTATGATCTAGAAATTCACAGCTTGATAGAAGTAAGGTATTATTATTGGATTCTCATTAATTATTTGGTTAAAATATATGCCTCACTACCAATAAATGCATTTTAAACACTGCTGTTTTTATTGTAAAGATGTCATGAGGTGATGTTTGACTATCTAGTGTTATCATTTGGTTGAATTCCTGAAATTTTCAGGGAACAGCGTTTTCAAAGGATCATCTTTAGCTTTAGTCTTAAAATCTCCCAAATTATTTTATTCATGAAACTATGACATTCTGGAGCCAATCAAATTTTCTCTATAACCATGGTATTATTATTGGTAAATACAAAGATATTATTATTACTTGGAATGCTGGGGATCCCACCCAGAAACTCACACATACCAGGCAAGTATTCTACTACTGAACTGTACTCCCAGTCCTGGTAATCTTAATTTTTAAAAATAGCTTTTATTTTTAATCAGAAATTTGACTTAAGACACAGAGAGAGACATTATAGAAGCAGATTACTCAGAAACTGTTATTACATGAATCAGTTAAATCTTACATCTCCAAAAATGTCTTTGTCAGAGGACTATATGAAGAAGGAGCTTATTCTTAAGCCCTAAAATGCAAATGATCAATCTGGATAAGAAGTCAGCACACAAGATTGTCCTTTTATTTGGAAGATTGGTGATGAAACTGTGAGAACTAATCAACTGTAGACTCACCTCTACAATTGGCTTAGAACATGTGTGCTTCACAAAACCTACCTTAAACTTCATTGTATCTATCAGCTTTCTGGTACTATAATAAGATGCCAGAGATAATAAACTTACAAGTAAGAAAGGTTTATTTTGTCTCACAGTTTTTGAGGTTTCAGTCCCTAGTCACTTGGTACTATTGCTTTGGGGTATATGATGAGGCAGCATGGCACATGATAGGGAGCTTCTGGAGGAGCAGAGCTCCTCATTTCATAGCCAGGACTCAAACAAGAGAGGCACACAGTGGCTGGATTCCCACTATGCCCTTTAAGAGTAGGCTTTCAATGATCTAATACTTCCTAATAGGCCCCATCTCTTAAAAGTTCTACTGCTTCCTAGTAACACCAAGCCTGGTACCAAGTGTTTAACAAAGTGAGTCTTTGGGGGTACATTCTGGACCTAAACTATAGCATTCATTAAATACTTTCTTGTTAAAATAAATACCACACTACCTTACCCAAACCAGCCAAAGACAACCTAAATAAAACCACACAAAACCTTTTCGAAACTTCATTTTAGGTAAAACTGCTATTTGCTTTTATAATTCCATGGATTTGACCAAATCTTTGGTTGTTATGCCATGGGTCCATTGCAATAGAATATAGTATTACAGACTATAATTTTTAGCATGGTCAGAGTAAGTCATTACTCATCTTTTTAGTAGCCAAACTGAATACTTGTCATCCCAGATGAGACCTGTCTATGATGCAATAACCTGTCAGTAGATGTCTCAATTTGAACTAGAGTTGTATGAGTGAGATTACTGGCTTGGGACAGAAGGTCTGGAACTGAGTCCTAGTCTGTTGCTTACTGGGTCTTGGGTGAGTCTCAGCTTTTTGAAATTTTCAATTTCCTCATCTATTAAAAGGTAATGACAGGGGCCGGGGATTTAGCTCAGTGGTGCAGTGCCTGCCTGGCAAATGTGAGGTCCTGAGTGTGATTCCCAGTACATCCCCACCAAATGCAATGGCAAAATCGTACTTAGTGTTCTGAGGATTCAATGAGATGGTGCCTGTAGCAGTTGTTAAGGAACTATAAGAGCTCTAAGCTGTCACATAAACGTTAACGACTTTTTCATAGTCGGAGAACGAAGGTCCAGATCCTGAGGGAGAGCTTGGTTAGGATAAGTGGAAAGCAGTTGCAACCACTGGCAGAGCCAGTGAAGTGAGATTTATGAAATGAAGCAAAACAACCAAAAGAGTTTCCTCCAAAATAAACCTTAAATGTGGCACTTAATTTTTTTTAATTCTGCCACTATCAAAAACTTGCAATTTAAAGTGCAACAAAAAAGTGCTTCTATACAAATAATATTTCATCATCTTTAATTTTTCCAAAAGGAAGTTTTGGCCTCAAATGATGTTAATATTTACAAATCAAAATTTTACTTATTATAGGTCAAGTAATTTCCATTAGCGGAAATCTACAAAATGCCATAACTATTGATCCTTGTACCATAGATGACAACATATGGTCCCTGAAAACACCTGGAGAGAGGTTATCTGTTCCCATGACCCTCTGTCCTTGTAAGAACAAAAGACTCAGAGAACCTTTCCTGATCTAAGCATAGCAGTGCTCACTGAGCAGTCCAGGTGGCTAGTTATTCAAGTGTTCTGCTAAAAATTGAAAAAGATGAAATAGTGAACACTAGAGGCAAAAGATAGCATTAACACATTAAAAATTAATACAGACTGCAGTGCATGAATAGTTGGGAGAACCTGTCTCAGCAGGCAAAATGGCAGCACCATTTTCTGAAAGGGTTCCACCTTGCCAGATTTGGTATCATGTCAATGAATCTGATTTGTTCTGGAAGACAAGCCACTCGGAACTAATTTGTGTGTGTGTGTATGTGTGTGTGTGTGTGTGTGTGTGTGTATGGTGTGCATAGCCTTTACTTTTTTAAGAGCAGTTTCAAGTTCAAGGCAAAGTTGAGTAGAAAGTACAGAACTCCTAGATGCCTTCTGACTATCTCCTCCAACCTCTGCCACTACCAATATCTCACACCAGAGTGGGTACATTTGCTACATAACAATTGAGTTTTAATAATAGATATGCAACATTAAGTCTCTATTTTCTGTGAAACTTTGGTTTTTGCCAATTTCAATATTGGTAACCATGATGAAACTCACAGACCTAACCTAAGCAGATAGGTACAGGTTCAGGGTGCAAATTGAAGCTACAACCTTGCAAAAACAATCTGTCTGAGTGGTGGGAGTTATAATTTTGCCTTTGGACTGAAGTTGAATCAGTTGTTCCAGTAAGACATTCAAGAACTTTGAGATAAAGGCAGTTTAAGAATCCTGACTTTCCCTGTGAATCAGCACCATGAGCGGGCTACTGGGGGGACAGCCAGATGCCAGCCTTTTCCCCATGAGTTAGCACAATTCATGGACTACAGAGAAAGAGAACAAGAAGTCACCAAGAAGCAAGCCCTCCCTGTGAATTGGTGTCATGTGCAGGCCACTGTGGGGACAGCTAGATGCCAGGCCTTTCCAGCACGTGGGCTGGGAAACAGGAAGAGCCAACCCCTCCCCTTCTGTGTAAGTGACTGGCTCATCCAGAGAAACACATGATAGCTATTGATGATAGTTATTGAGGTAAAATACAATTTAATGCTTGTAGTGTTTAGTGTTTCACTGACATTGCAGGTCTACAACCAATAGTCTGTTTATCTATTCAGAGGATCGCAATATACAGTGTAGCATCTAGGGGGGATTACCTTCCAAAGGTGGTGGCCATTGTTAATTCCCTATTATTTTGTTTTGAAGTCCTGTATCATTTTCATTGTTTCATGGGGTTGGGTTTTATTCTCTTTTGTTTTGTTTGATTTTATTATATCTGATGTCATGGGCAGCTATTTCAAAGATAACAAGATATATTATGGTAGCCATTTTGGATTTACTCTTATCTTGTTTTGAAGTCCTTTATTGCATTCATTGTTTTGTTTTTATTGGTTCTATTCTGTTCTGTTTTGTTTGATTTTACTATGTCTGAAGGTATGGGCAGTTATTTTGAAGACAAGAGGCATTGTGGTAACCATTGTTTTGAAGTCCTGTGTCACTTACACTGGTTTGTTTTGATTGACTTTGTTCTGTTTTATTTTGCTTGGTTTTATTCTCTTAAAATAAAAAATAAAAAAGAATACTGACTTTGATCATATGAAGTTCATATATTGTGTTTTCGTTGAGGACTGAATTTACATTATAATTACAGCAACTTATGTCTAGGCACAGATCTTGATCCTGACTAGTAAATATAAATTACAGTATTAATCCTGGAAGTTATTCACAGGATATGATTAAGAAAATGCTCCCTTAAAATCATAAGAAACACAATAAGGACAAAATGCTTCTCAGGAATGTTTTGCTATTGCTGATTTGGGGAAATCAATTTTGGTAACAGTCCTCCCTAAACCCCAACCAGCAGCAATATCTGTGATTCAAACAGGATTTCCTGCATGCTACCCAAAGCATCCGTAATTTTTTTTTAAATCAGTATTTCCCCATTTCGGCCTTTCAATCTCTTGTGCACATTTTTCCTGAGCTTCCATGTGTGCTTTGGTGCAGGCTGTGTCTTGTACCAGAGGATAGGACCAAAGGGAATGATGAGGGCTGAAATCTACTCTGCTCCTCAACCCACCCGCTGCATGGATTCGCATGTGTGTGCTCAGAGGAAGGGGCACACAATATTTGGCTTTGTATGCAAGTGTGGTGAAGGCATGCAGGGGCTGTGCCTTGTCTTTCCCCAGGTTTTCCTTATCTCTTTCATCTTCCATGCACTTTTTTCCATCCTTTGGACACTATGCTGCCCCATCACAACCCACCAACCTGAACCCCTTTCAGTACCCATAGCTGTTGAATAGGCCATTCCAAAGCTCTGTCACCCTTTGTGTTTCCAAAGAACCTCTTCTAACTTGACTCCCTTTTATAGGATATCTTCAAGTGCAGGTTAGTGTTATTTGAAACCCATGATATAAATGAGCCTTATTGAGTTTCATGAGCATTAAAAAAAATAAAAAAAATTACAGTTCAGTTGAAATGTAAAAATTTAAAAAGTCAAATAGGAAATGAATGTTCGCTCAGCCAACCATTTCCTACTGAGGGCTCTCTGTGCAGTGTGGTCTATGAAGAGTTCACTGTTCAGCTTCAAGCAGATTGAAATGATCCCGGGGGGAAGTAACACCAAAGCCAAGGGTTGTATGGAAGCGAGGCTCAGTGAGTTCTCGAGCTGCTGCAGCAGCCGGCTGTGCAGGCCTACATGTCCGCGTTGAAGGGAAGCCTTTAAAAGCTGTCTTTTTAACAGGATGAATGTGCGAAGCTACCGGGGAGGCGGGGGAAAGGCAGCACAAAACTACCACTTGAGCGTTGCTTCCTGTCCATGTGGCTCTGGCTCTTTGCTGACAGTTATTCTTAGGCCTTCTTTGACTTTAAAGATTTCCTCTTTTCTATTTTTGGTAGCAGAATATGGATTTGGATCTGTATAACCTCTCTTGACTACTAATTGGTGCCTCCAGGAGAGTAGGGCTGCTGTTTTCTGTAGCTATCAGTTCACTTTCTTTTCAGCACCTCTAAATGATTTTTAATATTAAGGACATAGATTTATGGGAAGGAGTCATTGAGTTTTCAAACTGATTTGTAGGCTCTTAATTTGCACATTCCTTTCTCCAGCAGGGGCATCTCAGAGATCAACTCAAGTAATAGGGTCTGACTTCTGTGATGAGTGAAAGAATCCAGGTTGGTAAAACAGATGGCCTTCAAATGACTAAAAAGTAAGCAAGGATGATTTGCATTGGAATAACATGTAACTGATTAAGCTCAATTCCATTTAGGAAAGAAATAATTGATGCCAAGGTAATCTAAAGTTAGCTTGATCTATATGAAATGCAACAAAAGGCTATAAAGCATCCAAGATCGGAATGCAAAGGATCCTGGCCCCAGCAAAGAAAAACAAGCTTCCCAAAGTGTTTGTGAAGCTTTCATGAAGCATTTGTGATTTGTGTTTCAATTTGTGTCCTCCAATTCTGTTTCTTGAATCACTTCTGTTTTCCTGATCTGATGACCACTTGAATTTACCCTCTACTGGTAATACTAACCTTGCACACTGTTGTGTTTTAGCCAAGTATCTTAACATAAACAAACAAACAGAAAGGAATATTAAGCCCTCAAGTCCTCCTATGAAAATACAGGACCATCTGCTTGGTTGAGTGCAGAGTTGGGGATCAGGAATGTCCCCTGTTCAGCCCAGCTTCCTCTGCCACATGATCTTATTTAGGGTCTCCCTCTCTGCCTTTGAAAGGGTGATGGACTTATTCTTGAGAAAGATTATTGTGGGAATCTGCAAATGAAACATCAAGGGATCACCCCATCTTCCCAGGTTTACTCAGCAAGTGTCTGTTTGCTATAGCATCTGGTTTGACCTTCACAACCCCCCAGAAGCCATGAAACCATAGCCCTTGAATAATTTGTGAGTGTTATTGATTAAATTTTATTTTACAACAAAGAAACAAACAAACAAATAAACAAACTGAACAAAGCATAAGAATGAAACTCTGAGAATTCTAGAAACTGTGCAAATAGATAACTGGCAAAACAACAACAATAAAAACCAACTTAAACTAGGTCACATGTTGGGTTTCAACCCTGGAAATATATATATATTTGAAATTGATATATCAAGGCCATGAAGACACATGACAGCAGTGGCTATATATATATATATATATATATATATATATATATATATATATTACATAACAGTTTTAAGTAGCAAGCAGCATTATCTACTCAGCTTAACAAAGAGCTAAAAAGCTACATAACAGTTAAAATAAAGCTTCTCTTAAGTTTCTCCAAAGCATTTTGACCCTGCTGAATTTTTCAGAGGTTGTTTTAAATGTGTCCCAATCAGACTTGTCCAGAAAGAGAGCATTGTATCTCTCAAGGGAATGATAATTTGCTCTTTTTCTTTTTTTAAGTGGAGCAAAATGCTAACTTTTAATAGACTATCTGGCCTTTTCTGCACAGAAAATGTCCTCCCTCAGAATTCCTATGCAAATATTCAAACTACAGAGTTGGGAAAAGGTTAAAAGGAACTGAAAACATCCATAGTGGCTCTTTCTGAGATGCACTACAGCACTTGGCAGGATGAGGTGTTCCTAGCAGGTGCTAGATTTGCTATAAATGGACAATTTATAAACAGAGCTGACAACTGGGAAAACAGAGCAGTGGGGAATGCGGGCATTCCAGGGGCCAGTGGTTGATTTCCTATCAGATGGTCCTCAGCATGGAATTATTGATAGCTACTGCTCTGAAAGAAAGCCAGTTGGCTGATGCATGAAAGGGCTGTACCTCAGTTCATGCATGATCTGCTGCTAGATATTTTAAATAGGTCAGTCCAAATTAACTTCTTCAGATTGGTACTTCCTTAATTAGCAATTTAATTGCAAAGTCTTTTCCTCTCTCCTCAACCTGGACTGAATTTATCACTCTTCCCTATATATAATGCCAGAGGAATGGGACCTGAAAGATGTCTGATTCCATGGACAGAAAAGAGATCGAAGGTGATGGGAGAGGATTCACAGCAGCCTTTAGTGCCCAAAACCAACACAGGACCTAGCTAAGGCAAGTCATGTGTGATTGCAGCAGCAGTTTTTGGCCCAGTGTCCTGGGGAAAAAAGAGGAGGGGTTTTGTGCATGGAGCCCTGGGGCAGAAACAGAAATGCTGGCAGCTGTCTCCTTTCTCTTTTGCTGATTGTTAAGAGTTGCCACAGTTAAGACATTCCTAGAGAAGTCCTGAGTATTCCCATAGGTGCACTCTGTTGATCACATACATCCTTTCCATTGTTTTGGATTTTATTTTGAGCCAATTTTTTCCCAGTAGAGGTGTTTGATGATGGTTGTGGGTAGATAACAGTGTACGACCATTCTGTGTACCTATCTGCAACCTTGCATTGAAGCAGAGTTCTACCTACGATGAGCAGAGTGGCCATACCTGTTTGTTCTGCACAAGTGGTTTTTCCAGGAGGCATTTATTTGGCTGGGTTCTACTTTTCTGCCAACCACACCCTATTGTTTTTCTCTTCAGAGGAACATACTGATTCTGCAAGGACTTTTGACTTCCTTACAAGGAGTGAAAATTGCACAGGCCTGAAGATTAGGTATTGAATTGGATGCATATTCCAGCACAAGGGTTGGCCTAGGCAAGAAGGCTGTTGCAACTTTAGGGCTTTTAGGGAATCCAGAGCAGTGACTGTTTGGTGCCACATAATGGCAAAACACACTTGGTTAGAGAGCAATCCAAGGCATTGAGGTGACAGATATTTTATTCTTGATCGGGAGTCATGTCTGAGTGCAAACTCCCAAGAACAGTTCTTGCCTCTGGGACTCTCAGATTTACCAACTGAGATGGATTCTTTAGTAAACATGTGAGAAATCTTATGGAGCATCTATTATTTGCAAAGAACCATACCAAGTGTAGAAGATAAAAGAAAGATTAGGCACAGTAACTGCCACCCAAAAGTTTATGAAATGGTTAGGGAGATACAGAAGATTCATATGAAAAGATGATTAAATTGGAACAATAGGGCACATGAAAGCCTTGGACAACAAGGAACTGCTCAACAAGTGTCCAGCTGGGCCAAGGATGGCTTGAAGGGAAGGACAGACCTGCAGCCAGGCCTCAGTGGTAGGAGATTTTCAGTACAGTAAATGGAAACATGCAAAAGGGATCATATAGACCTAAAGGTCACACAGAGTGTGGAGTTCTTGCTGGGGATTTCTGACCAGGGGAGGAAGATGAAGAAATTGATATGTCAAGGCCATGAAGACACATGACAGCAGTGGCTAAGTGGCTCCAAGTGGCTAAGGCTGAGATGTTTAGACTGTGTGGAATGTTCTTCAGCACTCTACGGATGGAGCCTTTCTTCCTCAGTATCTCTTTCCTCACATATCCCGTTTGCCATCTGACTAAGCTAGGGCCACACGAGCTTCTGCTTGTGGAGTTTCCCCACCAACAGAGCCAAAGTGAAACAAAGGCAGATTCACTTTTTTAAAGTTCACTGCTTGACTAATTCACTCACTCTTGGACTCACAGTCATGTTTCTCTGGTGTATTTGAGGCCTTGCTAGACACTTGAATAATTGCTTATTTTCATACCTAACTCCGAAGGTCGTCTCTGAGCTCTGGGAGCATCTGCTCAGCTTGACACATTGCTCCTCAAGGAAGAACTGAGTAGCCAGGCGGGCTTGAGGGTGCCCTTGTCAGAGAAGGCTCCTGTTCTAAGAGCCATGGGTGGAACTCGCTTTCCTGACAGTTTTTCTGTACTCTTCTACCTTAATACATGGCCTGCGGACAGCTTTGGCACCATCTAGGAGCTAGTGAAAAACACAGAATTGGAGACCTATTAGATCAGGATCTGTGTTTTGGAAGTTCCTGAGGGAGCCATATGCATCTTAGAATTTGAGAAGGATTGCTTTCAATCTAGCTGGGAGGAAGGTTTGCATGTAAAGCTTCAAAAACATCCCTTGATGCTTTGTTTACCTCAGATGAATTAAATCAGAACCTCTCTAAAGGTGGAGTCCTGACTTAGGTGTTTTAAGAAAAAAATTCCAGATGATTCCGTATGTAGCCTGAGTTGAAAACCACGGACCTATGCTCTGGCTTAGTCACTTTGTTTGCAAGACACTGAATTCCCCTCATGTTGCAAGACAAAACATAGACCATGAATGGAGTGAAAATAATGCTAGCCAAGCATTTATCCAGGGGCTGATTAGGAAGCTCCTGGCAAGAGCCAGACACTATCATTGGGTTTACCCACAAGTGTCAAGGTGGCAGCTTGTTAAAATTCCTAGTCATGAGTATTGTCCTCTGACTTTAGAGGGGGCTCCATGAGGAACTTGGTCATCTTTGCCCCTCATCTTTGTATCCAGAGAGACTGTATCAGCCCAGCCCTGGAAAGGCATGCTTTCTCTCTATTTATAGCAGAAGCCTATTAAAGAAATCCAAGTATTGATTTTCATGTAATTGCTCACTTTGAGTGTGTATGTGTAAGTGCACATATAATGTGTGTGTGTGTATATATATATATATATATATATATATATATATATGTTTTTGTGTGTGAAGGTAAGCACACAAACATACTGAATATGACAGAGGTGTTTGTGAAGTAAGCTCCAAATCTAGAAATAGAGTTAGTGACTGAATACTAATCGTTCCATTTGGTTTGGGGGCTGCCAGTCATGGGGGCTCTCTCAGGGATAACAGAACTTATTGGAAGCAGATTCGTGAGGAAGATCAGAGGATTTTAGATGTCACTGCTGCTTGTAAAAGAATTTATAATTTGCACCTTGGTGTACCTTCACTCTGGTGTTTGGAGTTGGTTTGCCCTCTGTCCAGACAAGTAGCTTCTTGGGCTATTAATTATGTAATTAAAGGTCTAAACCTTCTTATTTTAAATGATAATAAAATATTTAAAAGTCTCTTGCATATAAATTTTTTTTTTTCCTTTCCATTTGTTACCATTCATTGCCTTTTATCATGCGATGGCTGGCTGGGCAAGCCAAGCTAATTACTGCCCTATTGTTTTTCTTTTTTTTCTTATTGTTTTTGGAAGACAAGGTGACACAAGACTATTAACAAGTCTATAAATTAGAGCTCTTTCCTCTTGCATCTTTCTTATTAGGTGCATTGTTCTGCGTAGGCCAGATCCGAGAGGATGGAGAAGTTTGCTGCACATGTGGCTGAGAGCATGGATTGATAAAACAGAGACTCCAGGGCCAGGAGAATGACAGAACCAGTCAGACCATTATAATGGAGAAAAGGCCACAACTCCAAGCTGAGAACTTTCATCCTGTATTAGTTAAAAAAGTGTAGGCCATGGCACAACCTAGCATTAAATAAATGCTACACAAATTCAGTCTTCTGAATTACAATGAAACCCAGCAGTTACATGATGTTTATAGACAAGATAAATGTTAAAGGATCAGAGTAGATGGCTGTGTATGTCTTTTTAAAAAATCTTATCAGTAAATCTAATCCAGTCTTTAAAATGAAATAAAATCTAATGAAATTTTTTTCCTTAGACTCTTGCTGTTTTCAACTTTATGAAACAAAATCTTACAATCTTTTTTGGAGGAATTATATGATGGTTATCATATAATGGCACTTAATAAGTTGTAGAACAAATAATTATTGCCTTCTTAATAAAACTCCATTTGTCCTAAAAGTTATATAAAGTATATTCATCGTGTTTTAAGATTTATGTTAAAATTATATTATTCTATTATGAAAATAGCGTAGTAAATACAAACAAGTAAAAAGAAAAAAAACCTCTTTTTTATGTATTTTCTTGGAGACTTTCAGGAAGCTTTCTATTTTTAAACTGGGGCATGAAATGAATGGAATTTGAGATACATAATATATACAGTTATTTTAAATTTTTAATTTGATCAAAATTGTTTTGGTTCAGAAACTTCTGCCATGCTTTGGAGACACTGGGGATTCTTTGGCACATATAAATACCTACTTTAAGAACTTAGAACAACAGAGTTAGAGCTGAAATAGAATCCTCATGCTGCTGAATAACCGAGAGATAAAATGGTATAATTACTCTGCCTGAGTTACCCAGGTCATCGAATTTAGAACCTCATCCGGGACCCCCAGCCTAGGTGTCTTTCAAATAAATATCCTTATAGCAAGTCACCACAGATAAAGTAAACAGAAAATTAAGAGTGGCCTGAAATTTCTGCTAAATTAAGTGCAATGTTCTAAAAGTTTGTGGACCCTGAAAATTCATATTTTAAAATTTTAACCACCAAAGTGCTAGTACTATGAAATGGAGACTTTGGGAGATGATTAGGTTTTCAAAGTGGAGCCCTCATGAATGAGATTAATGCCATTCTAAAAGTACTTCATTGGTGATAGCCTCAGATCATTTGTTTCCTTTTCTGACAAATGAAAAAATTAGATTTATAAGGGCCATTGTAGCAGTGATACTCCATGATTTTTAATCATTGACTTGTATGTTGACTCATGTTTTTAATGGCCCAAGAGAGAACCCTTCGTCCCTTCTGTATGTGAGGGCACAGTCAGAAGGTGTCATCAGCAAACTGGAAAGTGAGCCCCCATTAGAAATCAAATATTTTAGCATCTTGATAATGAACTTCCCAGCCTCCACAATTGTGAGAAACAAATTTCTGTTGTTTGTAAGTCACCTTGTTTATGGTATTTTTTACAATAGAAGCTTAAGCAGACCAAGACACTGAATGACCTCAAGTAACAGCAAAATGGTTAAGTGCATGCTTGACAGTTATACTCATGGATCCAAATACTGGGTCCACCAATTACCAGTTCTGTGGTCTCAGGCAGTTTCTTTAATGATTTCTTTATTTCACAAATACTTATTGAGAACTAACTACATACCAGGTACTCTATACGCTGGGACAGTAGCAATGAACAAAGGAAAGTTTGTTTCCTCATGAAGCTGATATGCTAGAAGGGTCAGAGAAGCAAAAGCAAATTAAGTATATAAAGTGCTGGAATTGCTTTTTTTTTTTTTTTAACTAGAGATGAGCCTGGGGCCTTCATACTGAACGACATTGTCAGCCGTTTCTATTTTGAGACAGAGGAGCTCACTAAGTCACCCAAGTAGGACAAGAACTTGCAGTCTTCCTGCCTGAGCTTTCTAGAGTGATGGGATTACAGGCATGCCCCACTACACCTGGGTAGGGTTGCTATTTTATATAGGGAATTCCTCATAGAGAAGCTGACATTTGAGTGGAGGTCAAGGAAACTTTTAATCTTCCCCAGTCTCCATTTTTCATCTCTAAACCAGATAATAACCGTACCTCTCTCACAAGCTAGCACTGAGAATTCAATGAAAGAATGGTACAGATTAACGCAAAGACCTTGATTGATGGTAGCTCCAGATCATTTGTTTCTTTTTCTGTCAAATGAAAAAAATTAGATTTTTATTAAGGACTGTTGTAGCAGTGACACTCCCGTGATTTTTAGTCTTTTTTGAGTTGTATGCTGACACATGCTTTTAGTGGAATCCTGGACCTAATTCTCCTTCCTTGTTTATACTTAGCCATACCTGCTCAAACTGCCTAACCATTTGACATTAGGTAGAAATCGTAATGCACTTAAGAATATCTGAGCCACATTGAAAGGATAAAAGCTCAAGGTTTAATTCTCTACGCAATGCAACTTTCCATTGTAACCTTTAAACCAAGATTCTATCTAGTAGGGGAAAGTAAGACACTTCTGTTCAGATTCATAGGGATGTTTCTGTGGATAAAAGACACTCCCTTGCTAGAAGGCATAACATTAAAACTCATTAAACTTTGAGTAGACAAAATGTACAATGGCTCTATTATGAAGAGACCCAAAAACAGCTAAGGGCTCCACCCGATTGGCATTTCTAGTTAATGCATCTTTAAAAACAGAGCTTTCATATTTCCATGGTCCTACAAGATTCTAGGGTCTTCGTAGTTTTCATTCAATGTCTGAGCAATGACTTGCTGTGTTTGCAAGTTGACTAACGTGTTTAAATTTGTATGCAAATGTTCATGTACCAGAAAAATGTGCTTTGAAAAAAGTGATGGGAAATTAGTTTTTAAAGCAAGTATTTGGATGACTCCTTTTGTAACTTCTGAACATGTTTTTTCTTTCCTTTGAATAAAAACTGCCTACTCTGCACCCTGTGTGTTGGCATTTCCCACAGCAACTTGGGGCTCAGTCTCACTGACCAGCCACTAAGGTCCACAAGTGTTTTAACTTTCCCACTGACACTGTGATAGATATGGATTGTTTTGTTGTGTAGATGGGTTGATTAAAATGAGAAGTGGTTGTCCATGAGGTCTTACCAAGTGTGTGAGACTCTTGAGTTGACCAAGGCCTCCTGATGGTCTTCAAGAGGATGACAGCTTTTGAGGAATGTTTTGAGAGCCAAGTTTTGTCTGAATATTGGGGTTGGGCATTGTAGAACTTTTTTATGGCTAGTTCTGGATCTATGGGTAGATTTATATTGACAGAAGAACGTGATCTCCTCATTTTACATTTTAAATGTACATGTTGTTCAGTATTCCTTGTTTCCCTGTGGTCAAAGTGCATCAAGAATTAATCAGATTGAAAGGAGATGAAGCCAATGGTCAGCAGGGTGTACAGGCTCTTCCAAGGCTATCTTTGCAGTTGATGATTGATTTTTTTTTTAGCTACTCATTTTTTTTAACATCTTTTACTAGGCTTCTTCACCATGAACCTTTTCACAACACCACAGGGTTGTTTGAGGCTAAAAATAATTTGAATCTAAATGTCCTCCAATCTGTATGTGTAGAAATTCCTACCAGAAGGTGTAATTATCTTACCTTTTATGTGTGTGTGAAAATGAAATCCCAGAAAATCTAAAAGAAAAGGAAGATAAGTATATTAAAAGAAAAGGAAGATGAATGTATTTCACTGGCAATAGAAATACCCAGCATGCTACTCTGCAAGTGTGTCTCACACCAAGTAGTGAGAATCTCCCAAGGCAGGAAATAATACGTCACAAAGACAAGAAAAGATATGCAAGCTTTTTTTTTTTTAATTTTAGAGAGGAAAAAAAAAACTAGAAAACACAAGAACAAGAGACAGACAAGTACAACAACAAAAATCTCAAAACAATAACAATATAGGCTTTCAAAACAAGATGATAGGAATTTAACATTGGTTGTGATATTGCATATTGTTATCTTCAAAAGTGCTGCTTAGATTATCAGATACAGACAAACAAAATTAATCAAACATATGAGTATTAACTGTTCTTTTCCACAAACTAATAGAATTAGTAGTACAATCATCTTAGCTATCTTATGTATATATATGTATGTACAAATTTATATCTTTTTCATTTTCTCTTCTTTCTTTTCTTCTTTTCCTTACCCTAGTTGTTTTTCCCCCTTGAGCAGTTTCTTACACTTTTACATCTATTGCAGGCTTTGGATCTTATTTACTCTTTCATTTTTTTACACTAGGGAGACAATATGGTATTTACATATTTGGTCTACTTTATAGTTCCACGGGCAGGCAAAGCAGCCTCCATAGAGATAGCCTCTGATATCTTCTCTCTCTCCCATTAATTTTTATGGCATCAGAAGTCCATGCATCACTTTCCTACTTAATATGATGTCCTAGCCATGCTCATGAACTTCGTGTATTCTGAACTTACGGATTCACAATAATGTCAGATTGCTGTTCCAACTTCAACAACATAGATATTAATTACATAAAGAGGCAAGTGGCTAAGGATGGAGGTCACCAGTGATGTGCTTATACCACACGTTGTGTTGTGCTTCAGACTTTTCATAGATTAATATCTTTTTACTACCTGTTGATTGAGAAATTACATAATGTAGAAAAAGTTATTGTGAATTCAGCTACATGGTCTATATTTGAGTGTACTTATGTATAATTATATACTAACTTTTAGTTATAAATCAATGTTTCTTTACCTTTTCATTGACTAAATTAGATATAATCTAAAAAGTTATAGCTACCAAATCACCATTTGATCTGAGCCCCAATTCTATGCCCTTCCTTGCAATGAACCACTATTAGTACAATACCACGTATCCATTAATAACTTTTTTTGCTCTCGTATACATATATATGCACTAATAAAAATATTTGGTAATTTTTTATGTGTGATATATGTATTTTTGTTTATATTCCATGCTGAAGGGACAGTCAGGGTCACAAAGAAACCCCAATATTTTTGCTTTATAATTAGACCAAGTTCAAGGGGACTCTAATCAGGTGCCTTTTTTGTTGCCTTTGCTGTTGTTAGATGCTTCACCCTCTTCCTAATTCATTGTTGTAATTCTGGATCATTTCGTATGATTGTCAAGTGTTTTCTTGCTTTTTAAAAATGAGATTGCCCCCAAAAAACTCTTATTTTTGTTTCTTATAACATTTTTAACGGCAAGTTCTAAGTTCTAAGCAATAAAAATCAATTTGCTCAGTTGAGAGAATATTTAAGATGCCAGTACTTGCCTGAAATTTCTAACCTATCTCCTTGATTAGGAACATTTTTATTTATCCATAACAATAGCACCAAATATATGATTTATTAAAGTAAGACAAGCAAACTCTAAATTGCCACAGGAAAGATAACATTTTTAGGATTATAAGGAAAGAGTTCACAATTTAGATTTATTGGAAAGCTTTAGAATGAATAAACTTGAACCATTTACAAAACTGGTATAACTAGTTAAAGAGAAAAGAAGGAAGCCATGTAATTTTCAATCAACCAAACCTGAAAAAAAATAAGAAATATCCTGAATTCATGTAAGCACAACAGAAGGCAAGGCATGGTACCATCCACTTAGAATCCATGTTTAAATCATGACTTGTTTCTAGACTCCAGGCTTGTGTGGGATCCTGGAACTAAATTTGAAACTCCACAGTGAAGGCCGCAGAGGGAGGAGTGGCTGTCTGGTTGGAAACAGTTAATTATAAATAATTTCTTCTGAGCCTCTTTTGTTTTGGCAGAAACTGAAACATGCCGTGGTGGTGTGTACATGATGCCGAAATATCTGAACAAAAATCAGAAGGCAGCCCCAGTGTACGAATGCGTGCCTTACATCCGTGCCATGTGTGGAAGCAGTCTTTTGAAGGGCAGTCCTCTTCCCTCATGGAACAGAGGCCTAGCTTCCTTTCCCAGTTGGCATTCTTTGGGACTTCTTTCTGTACCCCATCTCGCTGTGGTTGGCTTTGTTCTTGCTAAAAACTGCACCCTTCAATTGCTTCACTTTTTGCCCCTGTTTCTTAATTAATGCCCTTGAGTTGCACTTCCTCATTTGTAAGGGCCCAATGGCTGGTCCATGGTTAGAACTTAGGAAATGTTTATTGAATTTTAATGTACCTTATTTTCTATCCAGAGAATAGTGGAGAAGATCGTAGCAGAACAGAAGGAAAGAGGAGAGGACTCTGATTCTCTTGGTTTGCTCCTTTTGCCATCTACTAGTTCCCTCCTGGTAGAATCCCCAGTCTCTATTAGGGGTCTTACTCTTTCTTCTTCCTCTGTGGGTTCCCCAGTATTAGGAAGAATCCATTGAATGGGTAGACTTGGACCCACACTAAGAAGGCCCTGGGAAAGAGGCCAGTGTCCCTGCAGCTCATTAACCTTTCCTCTGCTTCTTTGAGATTTCCAAGATTGACTTCTGGAGTCCTCTCTCCTGCTACTGCACAGCTAGGGTAAAAGGTAAGAAAGAAAGCCAGGATCTCACCAAAATCTTCTGAATTCCTTTTCTTCCAGCACCACTGTTATGCTGCAGTGTGGCTCTCTCAACATGGCATGTGATGACTCAGATTGCTTCTTAACTACCTGCCACCTACAACTTGATTCTTTGGAAGAGTGTTTTCTGAGATCTCTGAACAACTAGTTTTGAAAGCAGACATTGGGAATAACACTGCCCCAAAGTTAAATCTTACTGATTATTCAGCCAATTATCCAGATTATTCTAAATGACCAGATGGTCTGATGTTAACAACTAACATCTTTTGGGATAAAAGATCTCTGGTGTTTTTGAGGTCATAGCGCCATTGTAATTCATGATACAAATAAGCTAGCCTATTTTAGCACCTAAAATCTCCTATGCATATGAGGTAGCATTTATTTGATTGTGGATATGTATGGCTGTTCTGAAAAATGCAGCTGACTTAGGTTTCTTTATTAGTTTAGACTATTGATAAGTCTTTCCTGTTGTTCTCAGTCTTGAGTTTTATTTAATTGGCTGCATGCAAAGTGCCTGAGCTTGAAAAATTACAACAAATGCATTAAAGACTGCAAATACAAATGGCTCAAAGTTCCATTTTAAATATCCATGTTATTGTTTTTAATGCCCTACACTCAGACTATCAAAGTCTGAAAAAGAATAGCAATTATGCAATAATTTTTAAAAATATATTTCCAAAGAATCTTTAATGCTGCCATTATGAGTGGAAAAAAAAAAGCAGAACATGAAATCATGTTTGAGAATGACCTTAGCTTTTCCAAGTAACTACGTGTGTGTGTGTGTGTGTGTGTGTGCATGTGTATACACATATATGGACACATACAAGCATAACAAATAGAAAGCTTGAAATTATCAAAGAAAAACAAAAAGTTTAACTGTGATCACAGAAATGCCAGGATTAGCTATGATTTTAGTTTCCTCCTTTATATTTTTCTGTACTTTCCATTATGGGCAACTGTTTTTAGAAAAATTGTTTGTAAAAGAAAAAGCATCATAGAAGAAAAGCAAGTTAAAATGAACATGATCTATCTTTAGGATCAAAAATCTCATTGCAAAACAAAAAATTCTTTCCAGCAAGGAAAGAGGTCAGCTGCTGAAGAGGCAGGAAAAAAGTAAGGAAGACTGAAATTGGGTCAAGTACATGTAGAGCTTTCTCTCCAAAGCTTATGCATTTCTTTCTGCAACTGCACTTAACCTTTCCAGAGCTGATTTCTTGTAATCTCTGAAAGGCAAGTTTCTGGACTAATGGCAAGAAGGATCAAGTTTGCTCCTGGCAAAGCAGCCCAGTTGGCATCACATTTGTGAGGAGTATTTGTTTCAGGGTTGCTGACTGTACAAACTGCTTTCTGTGCTATGTCTTGGGCAGCTGTCCTGATCTGGTTTTGTATGGGCCACCAAAGGCTTTCCCGGTTTCCCTTGGTACACACACCAAAGGGAATGCTGGAAAACCCAAGTCTGACTCTGTCATGACCCACAGCTATTACACAATGAGGCTCCAGCCTCTCTACAACCTGAAATGACTTTCAGAGTTGACAATTGTTCTACAGTAACCTGTGATCAGGTTACCCCATTTTTGTTCTCAGATATTCTCTTATTCCGCTTATTCAGAATCTCAGCTTTCACCCTGAGACCAGAGACACCGGCCGCATGGTGACACTGCTCCAAGGTTACCCCAAAGGCTGATCTCCAAAAAGAAAGGTGCTTGTCTCCTTTCTGAGCATGCCAGCCACACCCAGAGAGGTTGGCCTCTTATGTAAAGGAGTCTGAGCTCACAAACAAGAGTATGAGATTTAGACAAGGACAGCTTCAAGGTTGAGTGTAGAGGACTGTGTTATGCTCTTTTGGCTCATTCTGGAGCCAAGATTAAAACAAAATAGCAGGAGTTACAAAATAGCTGGTAATGTGCTTATAATTATTTTGGTGAAATAATTTCTCTGAAAATAATAATCTCTATCATAGATTCTGTGCTCAAGGCATGAAAGTAACAAATCTTGATCATATGATTTTCCAAAGAGATAACACATGTAAGTACTTTGCCTGCATGGTAAGCATTCAGCAAATGTTGACTCTATGTGATTAAAGTATGAGGGCCATGAGCTGATATCATAGGGTCACATTTCCTGCATTGGAGAATCATTTTCTTTATAGCATATAGCCTTGATTCCAATTTTTCTGTCATTCATACTTTGAGCTCCCTATGAGCAACATTTTCTCTAGGGGCAATGGGACATGGGGAAAGGGTAGGAAGAGTATGGTGGTACATTGTGACCTTCCATTCCCCTACATCTGTCTTTTTAAAATTTATTCTATAGTGTGATACCACTATACAATCACCTGGAGGAAAATTCTCTAACAGAAGTGCTTGACTCAGGTCTCTTCTGGATAGATGTGGTCATTTTGTCCCCACATGTTTTTTTTCTTCCTTCTTTCATCTTGTCTTTCACTTTCTCTTTTAACTCTTTCTTTCTTTCTTTCTTTCTTTCTTTCTTTCTTTCTTTCTTTCTTTCTTTCTTTCTTTCTTTCTCTTTCATTTCTTTTGAGATAAGATCTCACTATATAGTTCATGTTGGCCTTGAACTCACTATATAGCCCAAGCTGGCTCTGAACTCATGGCAATCCATCTGTCCCAGCTTCCTAAGTGCTCCTTAGAGGCATGCACCTCTCTCT
>RJWT010014812.1:0-20853 GCA_004365215.1 Cuniculus paca
CTTTCCATTTTCTGAGATCCTCTTCTATTTCTTTTTTCAGAGTACTGTAATTTTCATTGAATAGATCTTTTGCTTCCTTTGTTAGGTTGATTCCTAAGTATTTCATCTTTTTGGATGCTATTGTGAAGGGTGTGGTTTCTCTTATTTCTCTCAAAATGAGTTTGTTGTTTGTGTACAGGAATGCTATTGATTTTTGAGTACTGACTTTGTATCCAGCTACATTACTAATTTGGTTATGACAACCCGAAGTCTTTCAATGGAGCTTTGAGGGTCTTCTACATAGAGTATCATGTCATCTGTAAATAGTGATAATTTAACTTCTTCCTTTTGTACCCTTATTCCTTTTATTTCTGTCTCTTGTCTAATTGTTCTGGCTAATGTTTCTAGCACTATATTGAATAGGAGTGGTGATAATGGACATCCTTGTCTAGTTCCCGACTTTAGAGTGAAAGCTCTGTGTTTTTGACCATTTAATGTGATACTGGCTGTTGGTTTGTAATAGATAGTTTTTATCAGGTTGAGGTAAAGACCATCTATTCTCATTTTCCATAGAGTTCTTATCATGAAAGAGTGTTGGACTTTATCAAAAGCTTTTTCTGCATCTATTGAAATGACTATGTGATTCTTATTTTTGGCTCTATTGATATGCTGTGTTACATTTATTGATTTGCATATGTTGAACCATCCTTGCATTCCTGGGATGAATCCCAGTTGATCATGGTGTATAATCTTTTTAATGACTTGCATTCTGTTTGCCAGTATTTTATTGAGGATTTTTGCATTGATGTTCATTAGGGAGATTGGCCTGTAGTTCTCTTTCTTGGTTGGGTCTTTCTCTGTTTTTAGTATTAGGGTAACACTTGCTTCCAGGAATAAGTTAGGGAGACTTGCCTCCCTTTCAATTTCATTAAAGAGTTTGAGGAGTGTTGGCATTAAGTCTTCCTTGAATTTCTTGTAGAATTCAGTTGTGAATCCATCAGGACCTGGACTTGGTTGGTAAGGTTCTAATTACATTTTCGATTTCATTAGCTGAAATCGGGTTATTCAGTAGTTTTACCTCTTCTTGATCAAGTTTTGGTAATTGATATGTTTCTGGAAATCTGTCCATTTCTTCTGTGTTATCGAATCTATGAGAGTAAAGATTTTCGAAGTAGGTATTGATGATCTTCTGTATTTCCACAGGCTCTGTAGTGATTTCACCTTTTTCACTCCTTATTGCATGGATTTGAGTTTTTTCTTTCCTTTTTTAAATTAGGTTGGGTAGGGCTTGCCAATTTTATTTATTCTTTCGAAGAACCAGCTCTTTGATTTGTTGATTGTTTGTATTGTTTTCTTAGTCTCAATTGCATTGATTTCTGCTCTGATCTTTGTAGTTTCCTCCCTTCTTTTGGCTTTGGGTTGGGGTTGCTCTTCTTTTTCTAGATATTTGAAGTGTAAAATCAGATTATTTATTTTTGTTCATTCCATTTTCCAGATGTGGGAATTCACTGCAATAGATTTCCCTCTGAGGACTGCTTTCATTGCCCCCCAGAGATTCTGGTAAGTTGTTTTTGTATTTTCACTTGCTTGTAGATATTTTTTAATTTCTTCTTTAATTTCCTCTGTGGCCCACTGATTGTTCAGGAGTGTGTTATTTAATTTCCATGTATTTACAGTGTTTTTGCAGTTTCTTTTGTTATTAGTTTCCAGTCCTGCAGGCAGTTATCACAGAAGTGGTGTCCTCAGGTTGAAACCTGCATGGGATCATGCATTGACTTCCCAAACAGTGGGCACAGGAGCTGCAGCTTGGGCTTTTCCAGGAACTTAGAGTCAATACTGGACATGGCAGGTGGGCACAGGCAAGCCAGGCCAGGCACACAGCAGCCCCACAGTCCATGCCTTTCTCCTGCTGCGCTCATCTCTGGGGCATGCCAACTGGCCAATCTATCCATTTTTTTTTTTTAAAGAATAAGATCCAACAAAACAAAACAGAATAAAGCAAATCAAAGCAAAGCAGTGAAATTGGTACAGAACTTCAAAGCAGGATACTAGGAAAACAACAATGGCTACCATAGTATATCTTGTTATCTTCGTAATAGTTGTTCATTCCATCAGATATAGCAAAATCAAACCAAAACAAAACAGAATAAAGCCAATCAAAACAGAATATTTAATAAAGCAAAACAATCAGAACAAAATAAAACAGTGCGAACAATATTAGATTTCAAAAACAAGATAAGAGGAATTTCCCATATTTGTTACACTGCATACTGTTATCCTCCCTATAGATGCCCATACCACAGGCTCCAGGCCTGCAAAGTCCATCAAACAATACAAGCATTCAGTTGCTTTTTGTACCTCAGTTGCTAACATCTCAGCTTGTCCTCTGAACCACTCGGTTGCTTATGGGGGCAGTGTTTGGTGATTCTCAGCCCATGTGCTGGTGGGCTCACGGAAGGTGCTATCCGACATTTCTCTTCCTGGGCCCCACATGGCTTTCGTGGCTTACCAGAAAGGCTGGCTTGTTGGTTTCGTTGTGGTCTCCTCCCAGGCCCAGCATGGCCCAACCCATCTATTCTTAAAGTGACTTCTTTGTATCAGTGTTCTAAATTCATAATGTATAATATTAAGGGTTAGAAAGATTTTGCCTTTAATCTCATAAAGTGTAGAATTTAGTTGAGGGGACAGATATTATTCATGCACATACAAAATGAAATTCTCAGAGGTTGAGTGATATCATTCTCGGAGAGCACATGATAAAAAAATGACATAAATAGTAGCAGGTGTAGAGTGTGGGGTGGTGGGTTGGTAGACAGAAGGAAAATGGATGTTTTTAAGCAACCACAGCAAAGATTACCAGGTGAATGCTAGTACTATGGTGCCCCACCCAGATCTCATTTTCTGTTCAGCTGCTGTGATAGTGAGGTATAAGTTACTCACAGTTAGACTCCTTCAAGAATTGCTTTTGGCTATGTAATCATCTTTCTCAGAAACAAAGGAAGTGATGTTTCTCTATCTCTATAACCAGGGAATGGATAATTGATGAGGGAAAGAGGAAAAGTTTTGTCCTTGACTCAGGTGGTCTTAAATGTGGTGTCATTTAGATTCCAGATTCTTGTGGATTCAAATTAAGCCTGAAAAACAATACAACCCAGGCCTTTGCCTCATTTCCTGACCTATTATGTTTTCATCAATCCTTTATAAATCACTTGCTCAGAGTGTTTACCTTTGAAAATTGCCCAGAACATCCACCTATGAGCAACTACACTGAAAAAACCTTGGAGTATTACATGGAAAAGTTGATAATCTATTGGAAACTGATGATCCAGAGTATATAGTGAGTCACAGTGTCTGTTTTGACCCCATGTTGCTTGGCTTTGAAACAGGTCCGGAGAAAGCATTGGCTGTGACTAATTTAGGGTACTATTTCACCTGAAGGATATGATGAAAAGATAAAAGTACAATGGAATGTGAGTATTTGATGTACTGGGATGACATCTCATTGTGGGTGGGATCTGCATTTTCCTGATGACTACTGAGCATTTTTTCATGCTTTTCATGCACTTCTTGATTGTTTATATATCTTCATTTGAGTAATGTCTATTCATTTACTCATTTTAGATTGAATTATTTAGTTTGTCTTAAGTCTTTTGAGTACTATGTGTATGGTAATTCTTTGTTGGAAGAATAATTAGCGAACATTTTCCCACATTCTGCACGCTGTCTCCATACTATGATTGTTTGTTTTCAGTATAGTGACTTTCTACTTGACCATAATATCTTAAATTAGTAAGAAAAGATGTTGAGAAAGTAAAGAGCTAAAACAGAGGGCAAAATTTGAGGGTCAAAGAATAAGAGATCCCAACATGACCAAGAAGGACAATACAAAGAATAAGTTAACAATTCAATTGGGATGAATAAGGATAGTAGCAATGAAAACACTATGAATTTGTGATTTAAGAAATGACTCCATGCACAGTTCTCAAATTTAACTTTTGAAGTATATCCATGTTTTAGAAATCAGGCAGATAAATTTTTTGCAAATGAGAAAGGGATTGAAAGATGGAGTGGGGAGAGAAGGGGAAGTAAAAAGAATTAAGATGTGTTAGGTATGTGTACTGACTCCTCATGATGTATGTAATCATTATGTTCTGCAAACATGTACTAATAAAAAATTTTAAGAAAGGAATAGTACAAAAAATTGCTACCAAGGCTAAAAAAATATATCCAAGAATTAGAGGTCAAATGATGAAGATACCAGGTGTAGCTAGAAGGGTTGTCTATGTAAAGTTTAAGGCATTGAGATATGGATAAACTACTGACTAGGTTCGCAGGATACAGGTAAATGACAGAAAATAAATAAAACATTGACCAGTCATAACAAGTTAGAGAACTAGGCTAGTTGAGTTGTTTTGTATTCATGAGAGCTGGAATTGTTTTATAATAGGGTGGAAGAAATAGTGTGAAGTAGCAACGAAAAGCATGATCCACACCAGTAACTCTTCCAGTTCCTGAGATCCATAACAGGCAAGACAAGCATGCTGCTGACTGACACTTGAGAGAGCTTCAGAGAAGCTAAGACTTCTGTTCAGAGCCAACTTTCAGTTAAGGCAGGAACAAACCACTCAGGAGTAGTTAAGGAGAATGTGGGATTTGCTATAGTTCTATGATTTGCTACAGTTCTACAGTTTTAGCTGGTAGAATATGGAAAATGGAGTATGAAAATTAAATGTGTGACCAGGACTGGTTACATATTTGTGGAGCCAAGTGCAAAGTGCAAATGCTGGACCTCTTATCCAAAAATTATTAATAACTTCAACACGGTGTTGGTAGAACTAACTGACATGCAAAACTCTTGTACGTAAGTCATGTAAGACACTAAGAAACAGCAAAAGTTATAGATGGCTTTGGGTCCAGACTGCCTGGATTTAGATCCACCCTCTGCCTGATACTTGATTCAGTAACTCAGCCTTCCGAATTTTACTGTCTTTAATATGGCAAAAATGTTAGTATCTAAATCCAAGAGTTTTGGTGACAACAAAATACATTACATGAAATATTCAGTATACACTAAGCATTCTCAAAACTTTTTTGAATTTTATTATTTATGGAAATAGAATATTTGAAAGCTAATATAATTGCTGAAAAGAAAATCAGCCCTCATTGATTGGAGAACAAGTACCATGAGAACCTATTTGAAGCTATTTATGCTTTCCCTATATTTTAAAATGATAAATGGTCCATGTGAGAAAAGAACTGAATACTCAATTTGTCCACAAGCAAAATGTTGAAATATAGTATGGTCTTTTCTGAGTTTTGCATTTGTAAGAACAATTGAGATTCTGGTGCCTTAACAAAAGTGAAAGTTAGTGTATTATGGGATATTTTTGCTCTTGCCAAGGAGCTGATGGCAGAAGGTGACTTAACATACAGCAAATTGGCAGGATATGCTGCCCCTGAAGACTGACCCACTAATGTAAAAAATGAGCTGCAGCCTGATTTGTGTCCCTTTCCAAATATTCCCCCTGAAAACCTGCAGACTTCTCTTTTTCTTACTTATGAAACTCCTTTGCTACTCAGGGATAACACTATTGGGGATTTTTACAATGAATAGAGAGTTTTGTGGTCCTTAATTGGGAGAGGAACTTGTCAAAATAATATATTCACAAACACTCCAAACCATTATGGGCCTAGTAACACTATATAAACTGTCACAAGGCTGGTGGCAGGTGAGTTGATTTTTCAGCAGCACTAAAAGTTGCCAGGAATATCTTTCAGAAATCTACTCCCTTGAAGATTTCTAGTTCAGGTATTATAAAAGGTAGGGAGGGTGCAAGGGGGAGACAGGAAGGGAATTAGTTGGCTGGGTAACTGCTGTAAAATATTTGAACTATGACAGCCGATTTCCATTTAATTTGGCTTAGGAACTAATCTGCTTTGAAATCGAAAGTTTTAGTAAGTTAGAATATTTCTTTACTAGATTTGGACCATAGATAATTTGAGAAAACTAATGAGAAGACTAGCACAGTGATGTAAGTGAAAATGGAAAGAAAAATAAAGAAATGAGCTCTTTATGTTTTTGTGAAAAGGAGCTGACTGTATGCCCAGGATGGTGTTCTGTTCGTGTGTGACTTGTTTCTGATGGCACACAGATCAGTGTCTCATCTTCCATCCTCGTATCATGTTTTGGTCACATATACAGTTCACAGCTTCCCACATTCTGCAAGTACTTTCAAATGTATCAGAAATTTTAAAAACATGAATAAATATTGGCTACCATTTTCAATTATTCCTCCTTCTCCCCAGCTTCAAGTGTTCTTAAACATATTTTGTGCCACGGGCCTCTTTGGCAATCTAGAGAAATCCGTGGATTACTTTCCAGAATAGAGTTTCTAAATGCATAAAATAAAATGTACAAGATCATAAGAGAAACCAATTATACCGAAATACAGTTCTGTCCTTCAACCCCTTGCATGAGAACCCCTGCCCTAGTTCTTGGGCCTTATTATGCAGATCATGCTAATCAGTGGAGGAAAAATCAGAATAGGGAATTTGAATTATGTCAAGAATATCTCCCACAAGGGGTGAAAGGAATGAAAAATACAGCAAAGGAAATGGAAAAGGAAAGACCCTTTCGGATGAAGTGCATTTTGATGCTGTGTATAGAAGGAGAAACATGAAGAGCTGCTTCAGGGAAAGCAGAAGGAGGTAAAAAGTTACAGATTGAAAAAAATGGCAGAAATAGGTTTTAAATTGTACACACTTTCATGTGCTGTGAGAAACACAGTTAGAGACTTATTACTGGTGTGTTTGCTTGAAGACTGGGTCACATGAGGTTCAGAAGCATATTCAGGTACATGACTTTTTTTTTAAACTTATTCTTGTTTTGACAATCTCATTCCTCTCTACAGTCATCTCAAACTACAGAGCCCAGTTCTTCTTCTATGATCAATCCTAAATTGCAGACTCTATGATACTTTCCCTTATTATACCTTTGTTCTCTCATAACTTGATTTAGTTTCACCTTGATAATTTCACTCTTGCTTTGTATTGTTGCCGTGTTAACTTCCCTCCCTTGAGTGTTCCACTGCGTAGAATGTTATGATAAATGAATGAATGAATGCATGAATGAAGAGGACAACTACATTTAAAGAATGAACGATGGATGCATGCCAAAGTATTTGCATACATTTTCTGTTAGGTGTCTTATCAGAAGACCCTGACATCATGGTCACTATAGTGTGTACTTAGAGAGTGATGTACACAAACAGCCACAGGAAACTTACTCTCATTTGTATGTGCTACTGACTAAACAGTGTTGAGACACAAAATTTGCTATGATGAAGAAAACTATGATTCACAGAAATAGCTATTGATAAGTGCAGATTTGGATTTGAATATACAGTTGCCCCTCCATATTGTATCCATGGACTCGACCAACTGCTGATCAAAAATGTATAGTGAAACCCATGGTGATGGCCTTTGTTCTGAATATGTACAGAATTTTTCTTTTCATTGTTACCTAAAAATGATATAACAATTCCTTACCTAATACTAACATCATAATGGGTATTCTAAGTAACAAAAGTGATTTAAAATAAATGAGAAAATATACGTAGGACATCGGCAAATATATTTTATACAAGAAACTGAGCACTCCCAGGTTTTGTTACCAATGGAAGGTCCTGTAATAAGGCACCAAAGTATGACTGTATCTTTTTATCATTTCAATGCCTATCTGCCATTATATTTAACTGCTTCTCTTTTGATAAAAATACAGTTGTATTTTATATGATTTTACTAGTATTCTGATTAGTAGTGACTCAATATTAACAAGAAATATTGATATTTTAACAAATGGAAATATAGTCTCAGAATCAGGAAATCATGTAGTATTTTCATTCCCTCTATCAAAACTGTAAGTATCTACCATGAGTTTCCGTATTTCAATAAACCTTGAGAGAAGGTATCAATTAGCTTGGATAACACTGATGAATTACTCAATTGGGCCTCATTTAATAATAATTTTAAATTTAAAATTGTACCATCATCATAAAAAAAACTTATGTGAAAGAATCACTAAAGTATTTTTAAATCAGTAGTTAATGATATTTGTGATAGTCATTTGATTTTAAAACCAAAAGAAGGAGCAAGCACTTCTATGATTATGACAATTATTCATTCACAACAAACTTGTAAAGTAGGTATTATGAACCTCTTTACAAAAAGAAGTTAAATGAAGGCTTTAGAGATTTTAGGTAACCCAGTCAAGGGAACACAGCTGAAAAGAA
Organism: Cuniculus paca; assembly: GCA_004365215.1. Lineage (NCBI taxonomy): Eukaryota > Metazoa > Chordata > Mammalia > Rodentia > Cuniculidae > Cuniculus > Cuniculus paca. The sequence goes on from RJWT010014812.1 coordinate 8,271, forward strand.
CATCAGAATAGGAATCTGACAAGCAATAAACTGACCTATTACAACATAAGTTTCAGTTTGCCCCAATCTAATTTGTCATTTAAACACTCAAAGAATAGCTAATATTTACTTTTGAGTATTACAGTGACACAAATGCCAATCAATGAATCACGAGGAACTGAAATTATTAGAATTTGCTAAAGGCGAAGAAAGAGAAAAAAAATGATTTAACATAATGAGTATCATATTATTATCAATTCTTTGTTAAAAATGTTAATTTCATGACAAATTTAATTTAAAATAGTTTTGTAAATATGCTAAACCTTACTTTATTACAGCAAAATGATAGATTACAAACTAATTTTTCACTTCCACATAAATCTAAATGGATAACATGCAAATAAAAAACATTTGGATGATTTCATGTACTTCTGGATATCTAAAATAGTTTTTTTCTCGATATTCCAATTGAGTTATGAAAGAAATTGTTAATTCATTTATTCACAATACTGCACCAAATATCAGTAATACTTTTGAGAACTAATTTGTGGGTACTCATTTTTAAATGTTTCAATGAATATTCTTTTATATAGGTACATAATTCAGCTGAAACAACAAAGTCATAAATTCTTTAACATTCAGTTAAATCACACTTAGCTATTACATGCCTATTATGTAGTGAGCATTATTTTAGGAAATAAGCTTCTTAGGAATCCTGTTTAGACTTTAACTGAAAGTATGTACTATCTTTATGGGCACTATTAATTTTTAATGAGGTGCAAATTTGTACACATATTTCTTTTCTAAATTGCTATTTATCACTACAGTTGATTTTTAATAAATAATAATAGGAAAAGGGAACAATCACATAAGTAATTGAAGTCCACACTAACCACTATTTTGTTTGTATTAAAGATTTAGCTTTTTTCTCAAGATATTAGGTTTCATTCAAGTATAATTAGAAATTCACTTCGCATGCTGGATTTGAAGAGTTGGGGTCCTAGATAGGAAAAAGGCGTTTTAATGTTTTCAGATCTTTTTCAATATCAAAACCAAAGCTGGTGACAGTTGGCAGTAAAATCAACATGAGATTACCTAAGCTTTCATTTGTGAACAGAATTGAGAATAATAAAAAATTGAGAGAAAATTAATGAAATAAATCCTGGTGAAATTAAATAAATATTTTAGTTTCCTAAAGGATGACATTTGTAAGACTAATCATTAATTCAAGGAAAGCATAGAAAGTTATATTAATCATGCCAAACTAAATGACTCTCAAATGACAATAAACCAACTGTGTATTTAATATGATTGAAAAAATTCCAGAAATCTTAATGCAGATCCTGCCACCATACCTGGATCAACAGGAAAAGGTAATTCTAAACTCTTCAAGTTTACAGAAACATTAGAAAAAATATCAAACCATATATAAAAATCCTAAAAAGAGGAGAGGATTTTCTTTTCCCCCAGTTCTTACAACTTATCCCTTGTTAGAAGCTAAAGAAAATAAAGGCAATGTTGTCTAGAAGATTGATCTCTAGATCGACAGAATAATAGTTTTTCTTGAAACCCATATACACAGAAATTGCTTAATGGTTTGTAATGTTAAGTTACAGTATAGTCAAAGATTCAACTTTAAAGTTTAAGTAGTGGTTAACTATAAAGGAATAGTGAGACAGAAAACTGAGAGTTGTAAAATTGTTTATGAGCTACTTATGACTACAAGGCCACTGTGGGTATATAGAACAATAAACCATGAAAAGCAAATTTTATTATTCTATATGAATTTTTAAAAATATTTAGGTGGTATCTCAGGACCAAGACAGAATGCAAGCTATGACATGTCATTGCAACTGTATTAGAAATATATAACATAGCCATATTGAAAGGAATGACAAAGAAAGAAATTGATTTAAGCAACTTTTGAAAGTAGTGTTTTTAGTGTATGTTTTAATCATAAAGTTGAACTGTTAATGAATACTGTACTCTGGTTAATAAATTTATTCCTCCCCCAAAAAGGAATTTAGGAAACAACTTTGTGTGTACACTACCGAAGATGACACGGTTGACTAAGCAAATATATATATTTGCTTTCCATATATATATATATATATATATATATATATATATATATATAGTGAGTCCTGTCTCGCACTACTGGAGAAAGTACTTATAAATAAATAAAAGGAAGATACTAGTATAAAGTCTTAGATACCCAGTTAAATCAAAAAGTACCAGTGCCAAGTTACTTTTATCAGTAGATAAATTGATACAAAGTATAATGTATATGCACAGAGTTTAGTACATAAATGTACATTTCCTAGCTGTCCTTATAAAGACATTAGAAGTAGTGATAGCCTGAATATGCAATCAATCAATAATGGTTGGACCATGCATATAACATGAAATTGATCCATATTCTATAGCAACTACTTGAGTACTGTGTTTGCAGTTACTGCCCAGGAAGCCAGCCTACTACTTATAAGAGGAGTTTAGACTGCTATCTCTAACAAATAATATAGGAAGTGCAATAATAATTCCTACCACAATTGGCCTCAAAAGACCAATGATTTGGCAGCCATGCTAATTGTGTCCTTCCTTCCGATTTAGAACCAACCACTTAAAGTATATATACACTGAAATAATTACATAAGTGTACCTGCCACTAGCAAGCCCTCCTACGGTCTCCTCATACAACAGCCCTGTTGAGTGCACCTGAGGTCTACTCTTGCTTCCACTACAAAAATTTCCCCTTTTTCTGCCTGTTCTTTGGCCTCTGCCAACCATAGATGACAGTATCTGACTCCCTTGCTATAGTAAGCTCTGAATAGTTTGCTTTTTTCTTATTTACTTGGTCTTTATTTCCAGAGTAGTGACACTCCTGCAGCAAAACGCACTTGTGTTCTAGATCTTGGTGTCTAAAAACAATCATTAAATAAAAGAAACCAGGCCTCCTTGAAGGTATGGTGGATATCAGGGCTGGAGCAGGGAAATTTAAGATGAGGTAAGTGTAACTTATGATACCAGAAAATGAGGAAGAGAAAAAAGATGTGAGAAGGTGAAGAGCAATATGGCAAAAGGGCACAGATGGCAACTTGAAAGCTCTCCCATGGACAAAGCTGGAGCAATTTGTGCACTCAAAGAAAAATGAATATTCACCAGTTCTTACCGATAGGAATAAATGCCTGCCTGAATGAAAATATAAAATGGACAGAATTGATAGCTCTCCTATATAGAAATTATCTTGGAAAATATACAAGAAATGTAGAATATAAAAATTACCATTATGATCACAAAAGAAATAATCATTATAGGCAACATTCACTGATGAATGTTAAAATTAGTGAGAAAAAGCTATAGACTGAGAAGATAACCCTCAATATGTTCATGAATCACTGTGGTGGTTTTAACATATGTCTACAAATTCTTTAAAAATCTTTTCTTCAGAGATGTAACCTATTTCATATTATGAAATTCCTGTCCTTTTTGCTATTTTCTGGGCTTAATAACTCAGTTTTTAAAATATAAAAGGGAAAAAGGAAAAATGTCACAACCAACAGAAACCATCTTAATCAAATAACCAAGATTAACTTTAGTAGTCATGAGACATATTGATGTTTGCCCTCTGATATAATGCCATCAGAAGGAGCATCACAGTATTTTTCCCAAAATTTAAAAAGCTCTGCTTAATCATAAGATAGTATCAAGAACAAGGACCAAATTAAGAAATGTTCTCCAATATATCTGACTAACCAGCATCCTTTTAAAGCATCAAACTGATGAAAAACTAGGAAAGATTCAGTAACTCTCCAGTTACTAAAGAACACGGAGCTATAGTGTAATGACTGTCTGCAACTCGGTAGCCTGGATTGGCTGCTAAAACAGACAAAAAGACATCAATGGAAAACTAGAAAAGTCCAGATAAAGGCTGTAGTTTATTTAGTAGTATTTTAGTAACATTAATCTCTTATGTTTGATACAATATTGCATGCTAGCAGAAGATTGGGAAATGCCATGTGAAAGGTTGATGAGAACTCTCTGTACTATCTTTTCAAAGTTTTGGTAAGTATAAAATTATTTCTTAATAAGAAATTTTCTGATGCTCATTTAGGAATAATTAAATGTCTATTCATTAAATAAACAAGTAAAAGTGAGTAATTTAGTTGCAAAACTAGAGTAGGCGATAATATTAAAAAGTTTTAGACATTCACTAACAGATGTGATCTAGACTCTCTTTAGTTTAAGATCATTCCAGAATGAAAAAATTCTATGTAACCATTTTTAGCTGAAGCATCACTTTTTATTTTTCCTGTGGTTTTTTGAGACAAGGTCTCGCAGTTCAGGCTGAACTTGAGCTCACTTTGTAGCCCAGGCTGGTCTAGAACTCACAACAATCCTCCTGCCTCAGCCTCCCAAGTGCTGGGATTACAGGAGTGCGCCACCATGCCCAGCAAGCATCATTTTTTTTTAACATTTGAAATAAATAGTTATGAACAGACATAAATCATACAAACAAATGTTGTGATTTTAGAATATAGGTATGTATGTGAATGTGAACAGGTGTATATCTATGTATCAACATATAGATTTAGCACTAGATATACAGATATGTAGATTTATCTGTAGACTTTAGACTTATCAATCGGTTTTACAGTGCTGAGAATCAAACCCGAGCTTCATACATGCTGCATAAGCACAGCAGCACTGAGCCACATCCTCAAAAATAAAATCATTTTAAAAAGATGTTAAAATTGTAAAGAAGAAAATTCTTCCAACTGATATGAAGTATTACAGTATTTCAAATCTGATGACTTTAATTTGTGTATAGCATGTTATTAAATTGTCTTATAAATTTTATTTTTTCCCATATCAGTTCAATTGTAAGCATGTTTTCATGGTATTTTTATTGTATGAATTTCAACTAATTCTCAAATTGTTCTTTCTTGAAATGTCCTTCCATTAAAATTATTTTCATTAGTCCTACCTACCCTGATTGTTTTCAATCTCCTATTTTTTCTGGAGTCAACCATACCTACTGTAACTCTTTCTCTTTTGACATCACATCTTTCCCTGCCTAGCTAATAGGGATATCTTGGTAAGCTGTAGTATAAAGGACAGTCAGTATCTTGTCCATGTTCCCTTCAAGCACCTAGCACAGTTCTGAACCCAAGCAAAGACTTAATGAATAATTGTTCAATTAAAACAAATGATTGCGAAACAAGTAAAATTCATTTCCTGACTTCACAAGGCAGCATAGAAATTATCAGTTATCAGAGACGACCTTTATTGCTGGACATTTCTTCAAATCAAAATGTTAAAAGTCCAGTTGCAAATATCATGCTGGATTAATGCATATCCCTCTGTTATGTGTCAGAAGTTATTTCAGGCAGCTGCCATATTCTGACTTTTGACCTACTTTCCATTTTTCAAATAAAATTAGGAGGAAAGCTGCATAGCCATTACATTATTCTTTCCATCTTTACAGTGAAACAAATACCAGTTCCTCCTAAGTAAATAAATAAATGTAAAACCTCAGTGGTTGAAAGGCCATTAAGTTCAGAATATTTTCTTTAAAAAAAAAAAAACTCTCTTGCCTGTGAGAAAACTCTCAAGGCAATATATTTTCAGAGGAAATTTGACAAAAAGTTACTAGCTGAAAGTTGAAATGAATAGAATTTTTAAAAGACTTTGGAAACAGGAGGTGAGAAAGTTTAAACTGAATAATGAAGAAATGGCAAATAAAGAGAATCAGTACTATGCTTTTGATAAGTTGCTTTTAAAAATTGTAGGATATTGAATTATTTCCTATTCTTACTCAAATAATTATCAAGTTCTTTAAACATAGGGAATATGTCCTGCCATACTATCACCACAGGTGAAAACACTGCTGTAGGGCACAATCCTTTGTAATGAGCTCACTGTAATTTTAATTAATAACTGGCATAGAAAGTTAAATAAAAAAGCTATCAATTTGACAACATATGGAAAATACAATATACATGTTATCTTCTGTCTTATTTTGTAACATCCATATTGTTGTCATAAGGTTATTCTAATCTTAGAGATAATAAAAGTAAAGTTTGCCCTTTTCATATCTGTATTCCTGTTAGATGGATAAATAGCACAGAAGTATGTAAAAAAAAAGAGGAAAACAAAGATGTTAATTTATAATTTATGTGAGACTTTGTTTCATGTAGAATTTCACTGATCTCCATTTACAATTAAAAAGTCTGACTCATTAACTTCATTAATTTTGGAAAGGAATTAATTTAGCTATTACTACTGTCAGCTATTGCCAGCATGTTTGGAGCACGCTATTTTTTTTTTAAAAAGGCTAAGAGTTAATCATTTCCAAGACTCACATAAATACTTTCAGGATAAAATAATGTGACCTATTATTTTTTATTGTGGTTTTATAGAGTACTAAGTTTTAAACTAACCCTTTTGAATACAGAGGCTATAAAGCCCCTAGAAATGGATAGGATTTTTTTTTAGCCCAGTGTTGAAATAATGGAAATAAAATCATTAAAAAGATGTGGTGAACCTGTCCTTTATTTAAAACCTTTGGTGGAGCTACCTACAAATTTTTTTGACCCCTTTCCTTTTCCTTCCTGCTTCTTTTTCCCTTCTTGGGGGATTAAAAAAAAATCAAACTATATTATGTGTACCTACTCTCCAAGATGATTGTAAGCTTTATGTATTGCAAACATGTACTAATAAAAATTAAATAAAATGTTTTTGAAAATTTCCTGTTTCCAAATTTTATATTAGCCAGTGTATCACTTCTGTCTCTTGCCTCCCATTCTTTGACAGAGAGATTGTGATACCTGGATTACTTTACAAAAATGGTGAAGAAGACATTTACTGTTCTGAAAGTCTTTTTTATGATTCATTCACTCACTTCCTCTTTCACTTATATATTCAATGTATGTCTACAGTCTGTTGAACACAAACTGTTGAACACAAGATGATGTTGGCCAAAATAGGTTTTTATCCTATTTCCCTGAACTTTGTGGAGTCAAGTTTAGTAGAGAAATCAAGTACTAAAATCTACTGAGGAATAATACTTGGATAATACTTTGCTATGGCTAAAGAGTTGGAATACAACTTAAAGTTATGCATTAGGGTAACAAAAGGTTGGCCTGAGGTCATCATATTTAAACTGAAATCTGAAGGATGCATTGAAGTAAACCAAGTTGGAATGGAAGGTAAGCAACACACAATGAAACGTGATGACAAGCATTGAGTCACTCATGTGTTTTATATTATGTATGAGAGCTGGCCAAATTATGGGTGCTGACTGAGGTTCTGAGGAAACAGCTGTGGTGAGATGTCAGAAATAAACCTGGGACATAAAATGGTGGAATTTTTTTTTTGTACTGGGAATCGAACTTGCAACCTTATGCTTACCAAGCTAGCACTTAAACCACTGAGCTAAATCTCTGGCCCCAGTGGGATTTTTGATAACTGACATGATATGGGTAGGATTGGAACATGATGAAGGGAAGGGGAAGATAGGAAACTACTTCTTTGCTGCAGAAGGGTATACAAGGCCTTGTGGCCATTGTTTTCATCCTAAAAGTGATGTGAAGCCATTGAAAGGGTCAAGAAAGGGTCTGGAAAGCATTGGGGAAAGTATTGCTACCAAATCTTGTTATGTTTCAAAAATTAACTTCAATAATTTTTTTGGGAAATGATTTGCATAGGCAATTTTAAAGCTTTTCTTGGATTCATTGATCTTTGAGAAATCCTCTGCCTTTATTTTCTAGAAGGTTTGGCATTTTAATTCAATCCACAAAACTTGATCCTTGAGAATATACTGTCACTTCTCCTTTTTAATAAATCTCATGCAGTTCACTTGGATAAATGATAAATATTGGACGTTGGATCATAAAATGATGTCTTGTTTGATCTAAACTGTGTATGTACATGCAGTATTTTTCCTATGTAAAAGTATGTTTTTCATTAAATTATCTTCATACCCTCTTTCTATGAAGGATTTAACTGAAAATGTGTTTACTATCTTGATTACAGAGGTATGTTTATCCCTTTAACATATTTTAAATGGAGTTTTTCATTTGCATTCAGTTAAGTTTATTTTTATCATGACACTTTGGTGGTAGCATTATTTGGCTGTCAAAATAGGCTATGGTGATATGTTTGTTAAATCAATGAGGAATTATTAAGAAGCTATGCATGTACTCTGTGAGATGCTCATGTAGCTGGCATAGCTTTTATTTATCAGATGGAGCATGTGTCTTGTAAAGATCTAGCTAGCTACATGGACACATCATGCAGCCAGTATTGTTCCAGGAACAATATTTTTTCTCTTCTGCCTCTAAAAAGCTCACTAGGTGTGAGACAGTTGAATAGATACTGGGATAGATCATTTTGTGGGATAGTCTTATTATTGCTTCATTTCCTTTGAATGTAGCTGACTTCTGTAGTGTGAATGCAGGCTCACTGGCATGTTTTCTATAGCAAGTCTGTATAATGCTTTCAGCCTATTATTTGTAAAATAGAGATATGGAGCTATAAGCCCAGGAGCAAACAATTGTCATTGTGGAAATAGTCTTACAACATAATTTTGAACAAAATAAGCAATGAATTTTGTTCATGCCATGGCCCAAAAGAGGATCTATATGCAGAAGAGCAGCATATAATGCAGGGACTAAGTGTGCAGTATGTAGCAGCAGACAAAATTTACTCTAACCCTGTCTCCATTTATCACTAGCATGATATTAGACAAGTTTATTGCTCTGTATCTCAGTTGTCTATGTTCTGAAATGGGTACAATAATAATGTTCACCACAAGAAGTTCTTGAGAGTATGAAATGAGACAGAAGTCCACATCTGGCATAGAGCAAGGGCTGAAAAAATTAGTGATAGTTACAACGCGTAAGTTGAATAAACTGAATGAGAGAAAGTGGTGAAGGGACTACCTCCTTAAAACTCAGATCTTGTGGGAAACATTGATTCACTTTCAACTGCTGGGTGTAAAGCTCTGAGTGACAGCTTAAGGAAGATAAATTATATAGGGAAAGATTGACTTATGAAATTCAAATAAGTGGCATTTCAAGCCACTGTTTAGTTCTTCATCACTGAGAAACAGCTTATTTTTGCATATTCAAAAGATGAAAGAAAATGCATACATATTAATTTTAAATTAGGCTTTCTAAGGGTGGTAGAACTTTTCAAGTGATTTCCAGTGTTGGGGAAATGAAGAATTCATGCTCAAATGAACCTCTTAGTGTTTCAGCCAAAAACACATTAATTATAGCACTTGAAGGTACACCTAAAGCTCTTCACATTTAGAACAAAACTGCATGTACATGTGGATCCCCAGTTATGGAGGATTTGAACAGAGTTGATGTTGATGTTGTTCTTCGTCATAAGGTTTCAAAACGCTCCGCTTGGAATTTTCTTTCTCTCTAGCTGAGTAAATCCAACCTATTCATTGTTGTCTGCTTCAAGCAATCTTTTATGTAGGAAATCTTTCAAGTATTTTCTTGCACTAGTAGCAATCACAATGTTTTATAGTTCTTTTTTTTAAAATTTGTTTTATTTTAAAGAGAATAAAAAAACAGAACAAAACAAAGCAAAAGAAAACAGAATAGAGTCAAACATAATATAGCATTTCAAAACAGAACACTGCAAGCTATACAGGTTTTCAAAACATAACAACAGGAGATTAACAATGGTTACCCTAGTGTCTCTTGCTTTCTTCAAAATGGTTGTTCATACATTTACAGACAATAAACTCCAACACAACAAAGTAATATAAAACCAGATAAAACAAAAGAGCATTATAGGCCTTCAAGTCGGACAACAAGAAATCAGCAATGACTACTATAGTGTCTCATTTTTCAAAAGAGCTGTCCCTATCTTCTCACATATTGCATTCAAATAGTAGGAAAGGGACTTAAACCAATCAAATCAAACAATAAAAGCACCATTGGACTTCAGAACCTTTTCTCCATATTTATTGCAAATTTTGTATCTTATTGAGTCTTTCAGTTTCTTACACTAGAGAAACAATGCAGTGTTTACACGTGTGTTTGGTTTATTCGACTTACCAGTATGGTCTCCAGTCGCATCAATTTACCTATAAAAGCCTCAATTTGATCATTTTTATAGCTGAATAGTACTCCATTGTATAAAAGTACCACATTTTCTTTATCCATTCCTCAATTGATGGGCATTTGGGTTGTTTCCAAGATTTGGCTATTACACATTGTGCTGCTATAAACATGGGTGCACATATATCACTGTGGTAAGATGTTTTCACATCTTCTGGGAATATGCCCAGAAGCGGAATAGCTGGGTCAAATGGGACTTCCAGTCCTAGCTTTTTGAGAAACCTCCAGACTAACCTCCACAGTGCTTGCACCAGTCTGAACTCCCAACAACAGTGGAGAAGGATCCATTTTCCCACAGCCTTTCCAGCATTTATTGATGGTGGTTTTCTTGATCCTGGCCATTCTTTCTGGAGTAAGATGGAATCTCAGGGTTGTTTTAATTTGCATTTCTCTAATGACTAATGATGCTGAACGTTTTTGCATGTATTTATTTGCCATTCATATTTCTTCAGCTGAGAAGTTTGTTTTCATCTCAGATGCCCATTTATGGACTTGGTCTTTGAATTTTGAGGGCCTGATTTTTTAAAATTCTTTATATGTTCTAGATAGAAGACCTTTGTCTGAAGGGCAGTTGACTAAAATTTTTTCCGAATTTGTGAGTTTTCTTTTCACTCTGTTGGAGATTTCTTTTGACATGCAAAAACATTTCAACAAGACAAGATCCCAGTTGTTGATTCTGGGAAGGGTTTCCCATGCAGTTTGACTTTTGTTCATGAATTCTCCACCTACCCCTATGTTTTCAAGATTTCTACCTCCTTTGTATTACAGGAGATTTAGTGTTTCTGTTTTAATATTTAGATTTTTGATCCATTTTGACTTTAGTTTAGTGTATGGTGATAAACTTGGGTCTAACTTTAGTTTTTGGCATATGGAAAGCCAGTTTTTCCAGCACCATTTAATAAGAGGCTATCTTTCTTCCAGTGAACATGTTTGGCCCTTTTGTCAAAGATAAGGTGGCTGAGTGTGTTTGTAGTTGGGGTTGTATCTTCTAATCTATTCCATTGGTCCTCAGGTCTGTTTTGATTCCAGTACCACGCTGATTTGATTACAGTAGCTTTGTAGTACAATTTCAAGTCTGGGATTGTGATGCCTCCTGTCCTGCCCTTGCTGCCCCGAAGTGCCTTTGCTATTCTAGGTCTTTTGTGGTTCCAGATGAATTTTAAGAATGATTTTTCTAGATCTGTGAGGTATGCTAATGGTATTTGGATGGGAATTGCATTAAATCTGTATAATAATTTTGGGAGAATGGCCATTTACACAATGTTTGTTCTTCCCATCCATGAGCATGGAATGTCTTTTCATTTTCTGAGATCCACTTCGATTTCTTTTTTCACAGTACTGTAATTTTCATTGAATAGATCTTTTGCTTCCTTTGTTAGGTTGATTCCTAAGTATTTTATTTTTTTGGATGCTATTGTAAAGGGCATGGTTTCTCTTATTTCTCTCTCAGTGCTTTTGTTGTTTGTGTATAGGAATGCAACTGATTTCTGAGTATTGACTTTGTATCCAGCTACATTACTGAATTGGGTTATGATATCCAGGAGTCTTTCTATGGAGTTTTGTGGGTCTTCTATGTAGAGTATCATGTCATCTGCAAATAGTGATAACTTAACTTCTTCCTTTCCTATTCTTATTCCTTTTATTTCTGTCTCTTGTCTAATTGCTCTGGCTAATGTTTCCAGTGCTATATTGAATAGGAGTGGTGAAAGTGGACATCCTTGTCTTGTTCCGGATTTCAGAGTGAAAACTTTCAGTTTTTGACCATTTAATGTGATACTGGCTGTTGGTTTGTCATAGATGGCTTTTATCAGATTGAGGTAAAGGCCATCTATTCCAATTTTCTGTAGGGTTCTTATCATGAAAGCATGTTGGACTTTATCAAAAGCTTTTTCTGCATCTATTGAAATGACCATGTGGTTTTTATCTTTGGCTCTATTGATATGGAGTATTACATTTATTGATTTGTGTATGTTGAACCATCCTTGCATTCCTGGGATGAATCCCACTTGGTCATGGTGTATAATCTTCTTGATGACTGGCTGCATTCTGTTTGCCAGCATTTTATTGAGGATTTTTGTATCTATGTTCATTAGAGAGATTGGCCTATACTTCTCTTTCTTGGTTAGGTCTTCCTCTGGTTTTGGTATGTGGGTAATACTTGCTTCCAGGAATTATTTAGGGAGACTTCCTTCCCTTTCAATTTCATTCAAGAGTTTGAGGAGTGTTGGCATTTTGTCTTCCTTGAATTTCTTGTAGAACTCAGCTGTGAATCCATCAGGACCTGGACTTTTCTTGCTTGGTAAGGTTCTGATTACATTATTTTATTTCATTAGCTGAAATTGGATTATTCAGTAGTTTTACATCTTCTAGGTCCAGTTTTGGTAATTGATATGTTTCTAGAAATCTGTCCATTTCTTCGGTGTTATCGAACCTCTGAGAGTAAAGATTTTCAAAATAGGTATTGA